>WIGM01000681.1:13649-24061 GCA_014235935.1 Colletotrichum musicola | reverse complement strand
CTTCTCGTCGCCCCCGTTGTACTTCTGCACCGCCGGGTACGCGCAAACAGGGCGCTGCCTCAGCACGGGGGTCGAGGGGTCCGTCGCGTTGGTCCACGTCGACGCGATGACGCTCGTGGGGGCGGTGCCGGAGGCCTCCCACTGCGCCAGGGCGGCGAAGATGTCGGTCGCCGGGACGTTGAAGCCCGTGGAGGTGGTGTTGGTCGTGTTGATCTGCGTCCACTGGCTCGGCCCGCCGACGAACCACGGCGCGTCGACATCGGTGTTCTTGCTGTTCAGCCCGGGGACGAGGAAGAGGCGCAGCCAGCTGTCCGTGCCGTTGGAGCCGCCGCTTGTCGCGTTGGACAGGAAGTTGTAGAGGTGGATGGAGGCGTTGAAGGGCACCGAGGCGTCGGCCATTCCGTGGTACATCAGGATCTTGTGACCGAGGCTGGCGAACGTCGTCAGGTTGAAGTTGTTGACGTCGAGGTCGCCCGGGTTCGTCTCGTTGGCGTACGCGGGGACGGAGTCGTTGTAGCTCGACCACGTCCAGGTGGGATCCGCATAGACGAAGTTCTGGAAGTACTGGACGGCCTCCGAGTTGAGCTCCGTGCCGTTGCCGAGGAGCTCGCCCCACCCGGCCTCGGTGCCGGGGCTCAGGCCGGGGAAGACGGCGGTGCCGTTGATCTCGTAGAGCGTGTAGATCTGCTTGGCGACCTCGATCTGCTCGGCCGACAGGCACGACGACGCGTTGACGTTGGTGCCGCCGCAGGTGAAGAGGGAAAAGTCGACGGTGCAGTTGAGCGGGTTGCTGATGATACCGTCCTCAAGCCCGTCTGTCAAGTCGCACTGCTTGAGCACGTTCTCGCCGAGGACGGTGTAGTTCTCCGGTGAAATGTACTTGGTGTCGTTGGCCGGCTGGTTCAGGGCGCCGCGCGAGATCCTCCAGCTCTGGAGATGGCTCTGCCACCACGCCGCAGCGCCGACCAGCACAGCATTGAAATCCCGCGGGTACAGCGACGCCGCCTTCAACCCCTGTCGGCCCCCGTTGCCCTCGCCAGCGAAGTACGACTTCTGCGCCGGCAGGTTGTAGTACTGCTGCACGACCCTCCTCGTCAACATCAACGACCCGTGCAGGGCACGGAACCCAAAGTCAAGCTGCCTGTCCTCGTCGCCGAGGGCCCACGTGAGGTTCATCCCCGTCGAGTTGTGCCCGCCATCAGTCGACATGACGGCGTACCCGTACTTGGCGCCGGCGCCCATGGCGGGCCAGTTCACGCCCCCGTCGAAGCCGTCGTTGCCGACGGTGAGGATGTGGTTGTTCCACTCGTCCGGGAGGAACAGCCCGAACTTGTACGTCTGGTTGCCGTCGCCCGTCTTGGCGATGAAGCTGATGGCGCACAGGCTCGGCAGGCCCGTGACATTGCCCGGGTAGGCGATGTTGCCCTCCTCGCCGAAGCTGCCGCCCTCGTCGACGGGCTCGACCGTCGAGAGGGACGCATTGGCGTTGATCCAGTAGCTGATGAGCCGCGGCGTGCACGACGTCGAGTTGGTCGCCGCCGCGTACCGCGCCGCGGCGAGCGTGAGCGTCAGGGATGCGATCCACTTCATCTTTGGTGAATATGGGATTCTCGGATTCAAGAAGACAGATATCGGGAAACTCGAGGGGGGAGGAGAACCGTTGCCGCAGCCCGGCAGGTTCCCCTGTCCTTATAACCGGACTTCTCGTGGTGCCGAGTCGCCGACTCGCTTCATGCTTTGCAGAGATTGCTTCATCTCGCCACATATCAGAGATCCTCGAGATCGCCTCTTGTTTACAAAAACTACCAAAATACAGGACCGTTTCCGGCATCGTGTTTGGTGCGGGGAACAACACAAATCTCCCATCGTTAGCTCGACGAGGGCTTCTCCAACATTCCCGGCCGGCCCAATGGGATCGCCGCGGACCCAAGACAACCAGCTTTCCGGTCTCAGTCGGGCCCAATCGCATCCTCGTGTCATGCCCGACATCATTACAGCTGCTCCCAGCAATCTCGGCCACAATACTGACGTCGTTGCCGGGGCTACACCCGTGCCCTGGGATCGGAATTGAGGGTTTGAGTAGACTGGCTGGGCGCATATCGGCGCGTAAATAGCTCGGATCGCCAAAAGACGATGCCCATCTCTGGGCAAAGAACGCGGAGGGTCCAATACGGGGTATTAGGTTTGTGGTCACAGATTGACACGCTGCAACGGGGTAAGGCGACTGAGTTGATCAAGATTAAACTGAGGAAAGACTAAATCGAACGACATGACTACCGTGTACTTGCAAAACAGCCAGCAACTGGGCGAAATCGTCTAGTGCTGATCGGAAATAGGAGAGAAACTGACATTTCCCGACTCGACAACCATGAGAAAAGACACGCGAGAATCAAACCAGACAATCTCGAAGCAAAAAACGGAAAAGAGAAACAAGACCGAAATAGAAGATGCTCTCAAGCCGTCTTCCGAGCTCGATCAACGAGGCTTGCAGCGCCCCTGGTTCCTGTGGCGCGTGTAGAAGTCACTCCGCGAGAAGGACGTCCCGCAGTCCGGGCAGTCGGGCACGTCGTACTCCTCGAAGCCGTAGTCTGCCATCTGCCTGCGGTGGTTGGATTTCATATGGCGCTGCACGTCCCTCCTGTCCGCCTTCATGACCCCGCAGACCGGGCACGGCTCCGACTTGGCGTGGATCTTCGCGTGTCTCCTGGACGCGGCAGGTCAGAAATGTGGCATCAGGGAGAAGCGGCAAGGAGAACTCACGCGAGGTCGCTCGGGCGCCTGTAACTTTTATTGCATTGGGGATGGGGACAAACATGACGGTGAGTGCTAGAGGGCTGCTGCGAGGTCTCTTGTGTTTCCACCTGAGCGCCGTACTGGGCCGAGCTGGCAAGATACGCCCGGCCGGTAGAGACGAGAAGTTCCTCCGTCATGGTCGTCATGGTAGCCGTCGCTTCGTGGGCGAGCCGGATCGCGTCCGGGGCGTCGGGGTGCCAGGGCGTGTCTCCTCCGTACGTCAACGATGCACCGCTGGGAGCCTACTGTCCCTGCGATGCAGTTTCGGTGGTGTAGATGGGGGAGGGGTCTGAGTACGCGAAACTCGCGATGGTGCTGGGCTCGGCTGCGGAAGAGAAGAGCAACGGATCTATCAGGTGGTCGGCGGTTTGGCCGCCGTCGGTGATATACTGCGCACCGCCCCCCTGGGCGTACCATCCGGGGTCGGCTGCCCCGCCGTAGTCGGAATAGTAGTCGTCGTCGGCTTGCCCGTATGACTGTGAAGAATATGACATGTTGCCGTTGGTGCGTTGACTTTGTTCTGTTCAACCGTTGGTTGTTGGTCGGAGCCAAGAGCCGGGATTCCGAGCCCGAACTTACCTTTAACGCTGAAGACCGAAGAGAAATATCCAGTCGGAAACAAGGGATCCGTCGTGTTATGGTTGGGGTGCTTCCTTCAACGCTGGCCTCTCGCATATCAGCACCCCCAGTCATACCCACCCTGCACAGACATTGTGGGGGGAGAACAACCCAATACTCACTTTCGGGACCAGATGGAAGCTTTGAATGGATCTGACAGGCCGTCTGCCAGTAAGATGACACCTCTGGGGATACAAGCATCAGCAAGGCATGCTACAGTGAAGTGAGTCGTCGTACAAGTCGTTGAGTGGTGCTTACCAAGTGTGTGTTAACTAATGATAAGGAAGGACTGCTGGTGATCCGTCAACAGAGACGACGACCTCGGTGCCCTTTTATGCTCGTTCATCTAGCGAGGGCACGATTCTGCCAGGCATTTTTCCACTTTCTTTTTCTTTCTCAGAATTTCGTTGCAGCCAAGGCCTAGCAGGCCGCCGACGGGCCGCCAACAAATCCCTGATCGTGTGCCGGGAGACTGGGCTTCAACGAGACCTCTGCACAGTCTTTTCCCCGCGCGAAGCAGACCCGGTAGCCCTCCGACATGAGCTGCCGGTATTGGCAATTCGCCTCACATATTCTCCAAGAAATTCAGCCCGTTCAACGATTAAATCGGTGCCCGAAATCAGGCTTCTTGAGATGAATTCGCCCAGCGGTGAGCCCCCTCCACCTCCCTCCCTCCAACATGCGCGCGCGCGCGACGCACGTCGTCGGCTAACGCACCACGGACCTCACTAGCCCGACGGCCGCCGGCATGCGTGTTGGTGTGGACGCCGTTGCGTGTTTCGCCAATGGATGTCAGCATCTTGATCTTCAGGGGCGTGTGGGTCGACGGCCTCCAGCGTTGGTTGGGCCAGTGCAGTTCCGTCATCCCCAAAAGGCAGGGCCTGTTGGAGGACACCACACACCATTTTCCAGGTCGCCTGGCGGTAATACGAAAATCTGGGTTGCACATATGCGTGCGCTCGATTCTTGGTCGACTTCTCACATGGCCTCCTCGAGTTCGCGTAGGTGACGAGAAGGCGTGTCCAGACGGCACGTATGGCAACGACCTTGGAAATTATCCGGCATGTTTCCTGATGGATACATTGTACCTTCGTTTCAAAGTCTTCGTATCACTTCGAAGACGAGAGCCTGGTCACGTGAGCTGCCGGTGTTCGGAACGAAACAGTGGACGAAATGATCGCAATACAACATCTCAAGTGAAACAGGATACAGGTATGAAGGTCTGAAGCCATTTATAAGAAGACCAGGAACATGAAGCTGAAAGAAGTGCCAAAGCTCCGTGATGACAGCTAGCCAAGCCTGATTATCCAGAAACCTGAGAGAAAATGAAAAGAAATAGCAGACCACCGTGATAAGAGAAGACGTATTCCACTCGAGCAATGCCATCGTCATGTTCTTAATCGTAGCCTCCAAGCGATCCTCCGGGTTATTTCGAAATATCTCTTACCGTCTTCTATCAGTCCTAATCAATATTGACACCCCTTGAAGACAGCCGTGCCTGTTTTGCATACCCTCCATGCCACGGCTGCACATTCCATCGTCGTTCAACACTGACTGTATGTCGGTCTACTCGTGCCCCGCGTGATTCCTTTTGGCAAAGTCCTCTGTCACCCCCGTCCTCCGTCACCCCCGTCACCTCATCCCCACTACCCTAGGAGTGACGCAAATCACTCCGATAGTACTCCCTCCAATCCAAGTCCGGCCAGATCTCCACATTCCCCTGCCCATTCACCACCCAAACACAATCACACCTCTTTTCCGCCCAAGGCGTCGCGAAAGCCTTATCAGGCTCCTCAGTCTCCTTCTCTATAGGTTCGAGATCGACACCGCCAGTGTCAATCTCAGAGTCGTCGTCCTCGGGTTTCTCGGGGCCCGGGATAGGTCCGCCCGGGCCGGAGCCGACTGGCCCCGGGTCAGGTAATACAGGACCGTGGTCCTTGTTGTTGTCTTCTTGTTCGGGGGAGTCTGGGGCCGGTTTGTAGTGGTTGCATTCTTGGTTGGCTGAGGACTTGTCTCCCGGAGCCGGTTCCGAAGTCGTCGGCTGGTTCTTCGGTTCGCCTGGGGCGAAGCAGGCGCAGATGCTCTCAAGCATAGCGGGAATACTGCCGTGCGTAGTTTCGTGATTTCGGAGAGGTGAAGTACTGCTGACGCTCGAGATCTGATATGTCGAGGTTCGATGTGCCGTTTCGACAACCGGCTTTGTGTCTCGTGATAGAAAGGCCGCGATTCAGTCAACAGGTGTGATTCGCACAGATTTCTGGTGTAGCCGTCTGGTCCAAAACAGGATGCACGATGAATAGGTGCAACTCGTGAGAAAGAAGAAATTTTCACCGAATAAAAATCTCAACTATCAAAATCAACCCCGTTGCCATCAAAAAACCCTACTTTCCTTATCAAGATTCAAGCCACAAAAAGGTGAGTCCTGGCCTTACCCTCCCACCTCCCAAAACTGAAGGCATCTTGGTTTCATAAGTACCACACGTACGGCATCATATCAACGTTTGCTAAGCCACTGGCATAAGGGGCCACTTACGAGCGCCCAAACCCAAAAAGTCCTGGGGAAGCTATCCGGGTACGCAGACAGAGTCTCGTCGACTCGGTCGCCATGTCCAGACAAGCAACTCCACAGAAACCGGGCCGAAAACCGCCATGGAAGGCGCCGAAGACCAACCCCCACGACGAAGCAGGTAACTTTTTTACAATTCCGCATTTTTTCCAGACGTTCCAGGGCGAGAGGCGGATGCTCTTGGTAAGTCCACGCGTCCGGCCTGCTTTCCCGACCAACCCAACTGCAGGCCATCCACCATGTTAACAGCACCGACAGCCGACGCCCGTCATCTTGCCCGCAGGAACAGTCTCGTCACCACCAACTTTCAGGCTGTAGGTACTTCTATCGCAGAATTAGGCATATGACGTTGATCCCACGCTGGATAGTCTGTGTCATAGAGATTCGTGTCTGCAATTCAACCAACGCAATGAATGCATCCCAGCCCAACCCAGCCCCCCTTACATGTAGATACCCTCAACCAAGGGCTTAAAACCGTCGTCAAAAGCCTCGCAATGCACCTCGATGCGCAGTCCTCGATGCACGGTACTAACACCGCCTTGGAACGGACAGCCGACGGCGGGAGGGAACCAATATCGCTACAAATGTCCAACACAACCAATTGTTGCACTTCCCCCACGACATCGCAAGCCTCAAGATCGAGAAATGCGTCTTGTGCGACCCTCTCAGGCCGTTGGCATTGGCATCAGGCAGCCTGAATGTGTGGCCGGGCTACTGGTTCATTGGCTGGGCCAGCCAACCCAACCAACGGTCCGCGCATAGCCTGGATCGGGCATCTGCGTTGGGAGTCGTGCCTGGGCAGACTCGACATCAGGAGGTTTTGGTCCTATAGCAAAGGTGTAAAAAGGCTTTAAAAAGGCTCGGTAGTTCTGGAGGACGAGCACAGAAAGCTCCTCGAGCAGTTCAACAGTGACAAGCGCCAACAGCCTGACATATTCAGAAGGACCAACAACACTCGGCTTCCCCCTAGTCTCCCCAATTAACGTCCATTACCTCAAACTCTCAGCATGGCTAAAGGAAAGAACAAGGCCGGCAACACTGCCCGCCAAAGCAGGGCTCCAGGTAAGGCACCCTCCAACGGCACCAGAGCTCACCTGACACCAACGACGACAGCAATGACGCGGATCGACGGCCTAGAACACCCGATCAGCATGAACCTCTGCAAGAGGATGAACCGGTTCTACGAGTCCCTGGTCCTCCTCACAGGCCTCCGCGAGGTGCACCACAGGAACGGGCAGACCAGGGCGCCGAGCGACGCCGAGCCCAGCGAGAGCCCCAGCCGGACCTTCGAGTGCTTCGTCAACAAGCTGGCCCAGGTGTGCGACAGCCGCCGCGGCGGCGACACCGTCACGTCCCTCGCCATCCTCCGCCACCCCGACAGGCTTCAGTACGTGTTCGCCTCGAACCAGAGAAACGCGAAGGACATCGAGAAGACCAGCGAGTTCGTCTACAGCCTGCTGTACTACGTCGGGTCCAGGGGGCCGCAGCCGGAGTCTCCTGGGGGCGACGACTCTTCGACGATGTTCCGTCATCTGCTGCGGAACATTCTGAACTTCAACTCCAAGCGCATCCGGTACTACGCCAAGGGGCTGGCCGGGCATCTTGGCAACTGCATCGCTGACTGCGAAAGAGACGATTTTGAGCATAGTACAGGATCCCAGATACCCCAGAACGCATGAACAGCATCGCTGACTTCTTCCTAGGCAAAGTTGTTCAAGCAGAGCTTCTGAGGCTCCGGAAGTTCGCCATCTCCGGCAGCGACGGAGGAGAAAGCGATTCCTGTGAGTTTCTGCCGCCAGGGTGTTCCTCTGACCGTTCTCGGAACCATCACTAACTAGAATTACTCTCCCCAGCATCGGATGCCTCGCTGCCGACAGAACGTGAGAGCCTTGTCCGCGCAGCCACAGTCCTCCTCGCTTCGCCAACCTACGGCCGCATCGTCGATAGGGCAAAGATCGGGCGGATCGACCAGTCACTTCACTGGAGCGAGCTCGAGCACTTCATCGGACGGCTGGCTTCCTACATCAAGGCGGTGCAGGCCATCATGGGCGCCCGCAAGCGCTTTCCGGAGCTCTTCGAGGTTGACGGCTTCGAGGTCCAATTCGTGGCCTCCAGCACACCGCTGCCAAACCCAATGATGGCCTTCCAGGCTGGCCTGCCCCCGATTCAGAGGCGTAGCGCCCGCCCGGCCCACGACATCATCTCCCGGATGACGTCCGACAAGGACAAGATAGCGACGTACCGACACTACGCTGAGGAGTTACAGCGGTGCGGTCTTGATGACCGGATCGCAGAGCAGTGCGGCAAGCCCCTGTTCCAGCCGGTCGTACACAGCGAGATCCTGCTGCTTGAGTGGCTCCTCGACGAGTATGCCGAGGAGACGCACTCGGTCCCCTTCTACGGCGATGTTAAGTACATCGGCTGCAGCAAGCCCACCTGCCGGTTATGCGACTGTTACTTCGCCGCACATAACAGCGGCATCCGCGCCCGGCCGCCGCACCCCAACGTCTACGCGAATTGGACAATCCCCGCGATCCTTGACGAGAGCGATGGCGAGGCCTCGCGAGAGAAGACTCGTATGGTCGACACGGTGCTGGGAAAGATCCGCGAGGACGCGTTTAGGGAGATGCGGGAAAAGGTTTCCGAGCGTAAGCGATTCGACTCCAACACCGATTCCTCCCTGCCTACGTTCCAGTCGCACGCGAGCGTCTTGGCCAACCTCGACGATCTATCTTCACAGATTAGCGGGCTATCCATCGCATCAAGAGAGCGATATCTTCACCGTGTCATCAAGGGCAAAGCCCCTGCCGGAGACGATGCGTGGAGTGTCGTGGCTGAAGAGGGCGGGGCTGAAAATAGGAGCGGAAGGGAGGTGAATGGAGACAAAGGGAAAGGCGAAGACGAAGATGACGACGACGGGGGAGGAGTGATTGTCTTCTCTGGACGCAAGATGCGCTTCATATCAGCGGGGCCGAGAGTCTACTAGATCAACCACATTAAAATTGGGCCCGTAGTTAGCAAAAGGGCTGCCGGCCCATTTACGCTTGAGGTGCTTCAGTTCTAGTAGCCCCTTGGACGCGCACGCCGGCAGCTGGGCCTTGGCGAAGCCAAGAGCATTGTTCTGCCACTTGTCCACGGTAGTGAGACGTCCAACGCGCTCCCAGGCGATCATGCTAGCACGATCAATGAAGACGCGATGAATGAAGACGACGACGATGGTGATGCGCTTGAGCTTCGGCAGCCGCGCGAGCGCCACGTCAAGGGCCTCCCACTGCGAAACCGCGCTCTGGGCCGGGTGGTTCTCAGTATTGATGGTCTCCTTACCGAGATTGAGGAAGACGTGCTCGACGCTTGGCGGCGCCGAGGAAATGGTGGTCAGCGTGTCGGCTAGGGCGTACTCTTTTTCGGGGTAGTTCGCGAGGCTAAAGGCGAGTTTCGTCAAGGACCGCGCGTCGCTGATATCCATGTGGGCGCCTGGGTTTGGGAGTGTGCTGTTAGCCGTGTACTCTGGGATTCGGCCCAGGAGTGAGAGGGGCAGCTGGGAAGACTCACCAGGGCAGTTGAACTGAATTGCTAGCGATCTCAGAGCCGGAGCTATGGGTCTAAACAGCTTCCCAAGGGCCTCTCCGTCGTGGCAGTCGACAATGAGCGTCTGGAGGTCCACGAGCTGTCCACTTGCCAGCAACGGCACGATGTGAGACCATGTTATGCCTTGCGGGCCCGAGTTTAGACAAAGATGCCGTAGTTTTCCCAGCCGTACGACGGGCCCTGTACGGAAGGTCGACGGTGAGATGTCGGATGATGCATTCTTTGTTTCCTGATCCGCGGGTTTTCTTTCCTGATCGTTGCCCTCCCCGTCGTGTATGGTCTTTCCCCTCTCGTCTTCATCCGTCTCCGAGGCCAATGCGATGTGTCCGAGCGTCAAGAACTTGGCGTATGGCTGGTTGAGGATGAACGGAGTGGCCTCTTCCGGATGTTCAACCTTCAAGGACAGTATTTCAAGCACACCGTTGACTTGGGCAGGGGGCAGGATGTGACGACGTATCTCGACAGGGAACCTGTTGAGGTTTAGCCCACCGATGCTTATGTAATAGACGGTCGAAAAGTGGCTCATGATCTTGAGCATATGGGCCTGCCAAGATGCCGTTTGGTTGGCGTAGCCATCCTTGAATTGTTTCGTCTCGTCCATTACCAGGACCTGGATCTTCCGTGGCACCGTGGTGGTCTCGCCCATCAAAGCAGCCAGAGAATTGGCATCTTTGTTCATGGGGTTCAACCACAACCTGCCGCCCCAGTAGTAATCGCGGCATGGTCCCAGCCAGTCGCGGCACACAAGGCTCGCAGTCAGCAGATCGGCTTCGCCAAGGTGGCCGAGGCACTGGAGGAGAAGCTCTGGAGGGATCGTTGCGATGGCCATTGCTCTATGCCAATGAGA
>WIGM01000681.1:0-13552 GCA_014235935.1 Colletotrichum musicola | reverse complement strand
GCTTCGCCAAGGTGGCCGAGGCACTGGAGGAGAAGCTCTGGAGGGATCGTTGCGATGGCCATTGCTCTATGCCAATGAGAGATGTGCGATGGAAAGATTCTGCGGAATGTGAAGGATAGGTATCAAGTCGCATTTCGTTGAGAAATGGAAACAGCGAGGGTGAGAATTACTTAGTCATCCAAACCTTATACTGTAGCTTGTCGAGGCAGGTGCCAACGGGACTACACTGCGTGGGACATCTTCGGGTTACCTAGGTACGGTAGGTAGTACCTACCTACCTGCCTAGGTATATAGTACGCAAATACGGATCCATGGATATCAGCATGGCCTCTCGGAGCGCCCTAATTGTGTTCGAAAAAGACTTGTCCGAACTTCCAGAGCCGAGTAGCCACAGGTGCCCGTAGTGGGTGGATTATTATAACAGGTACGGATACTTCACCGATTGCCTGACCGAGATCTGGCCTGGAACAATGGGAGCTGGACGAACTCTCGGAAGTCCAGAAATGCATCAACTTCAAAAAGACGAAGTTGAGCAAAGCTCGAGGAACTCAATTGACTGATGTACTTGACGGCCAAAGCTGTCATCATGATGACGAGGGCATCCCCTATTTCAGTCGAGCTTCCCCACAGCAGCTGATCGCTGATCCATCTCCCGCAGCGTTGGACCGCCAGGGGCAACAGGGGCTGTGCGTCTCCGGGCCTTCCAGGTCTGTTCCTCCGCAGCTGTCCGCTGTGCGCGGGGTAGCTACCCCAACAGGGAAAGCAGCTCCCCTGAAACAGCTGCGCCATCGACGTCATCACCCCGGACCATTCCCTCCAGCCCAGTCGCTTTGCGGCTTCCAGAGGCAAGAACAGCCAAGCTCCGTCGCACTTGCCCTTCCAGCTGCGATGTTCCCGTCGTCACTTTGACTTCAGTCGGGTGTCAGGTACGTGGGACGACGGGAACCTTCCCTGTTTGTGTTCCGCTGTCAATTCCGTCAACAGTGGCCAGAGCCGGCTAGAGCAGGGAGAGGAGCTCCTGCCATCTTCTTAAAACCACTCGATCCCACGTGTCTGCTTCTTTTTCCTTTGACCATTGATCTGCCTTCCTCTCTTCTTCGTCACCTTTGAGATACCCAATTTACTGTCCGCGATCTAAAAACAATAATATTCCACCCTCGTACAAGCTCCCCCGTCTACAACCGCCCAACATGATGCCCACGAGACCCCTCGTCCGCTCTACCCTCCCGAGAGCCACGCGTGTCGTGCGCACGCCTCGTCAACAACCCCGCTTCCAGTCGACCAGCTCATCAGCATCAACAGGAAGCGCCGGCTCTGGCGGCTCCCACTTTGCAACCGGCGTCGCTGGTGGTATTGCCGGCGCAGGCCTGTTCTACGCCATCTACTCCTTCACCCCCGCCGGCCGCGCCGCCTCCAAGGTCAACAAGGCCGCCAAGGAAGCCGAGCAGAAGTACCAGCTCGCCGCGAAGAAGCTGCAGGAGAACACCCCCTCGCCCGACCAGGCCATCGACTCCATCAAGCAGTTCGCCTACTCGTACGTCGGCTGGATCCCCGGCGGCCGCGCCTACGTCGACACCGCCTTCGACGACTTCGAGAAGGTCCGGAAGAACCACCGCGACGAGGCCGACGACATCATCAACGATGCCTACAAGCAGTTCCAGGATGTCGCCAAGGCCGGCCTGAGCCTCGAGGCCGTCCACAAGGCCTACGAGGTCATCGCCGACATTTCAAAGAAGATCGCCAGCCTGTCGGGCGACGCCATCTCGGACATCGTCGACAACCACCCCCAGCTGAAGGAGAAGCTCGGCGGGAACATTGACCAGCTCAAGCAGATGGGCGAGCAGTACGGCCCCGAGGCGAAGAAGCAGGTCGACGAGACGTGGAAGCAGATCAAGGACGTCCTGGCCGGCGGCTTCACCGCGAGCAACTTCGAGAAGGCCCGCAAGTTGGTGGAGGACAAGATCCAACAAGTCAAGAAGCTGGGCGACGAGGCATGGAAGAAGGCCATTGAGGAGGCCAAGCCCTACCTCGACAAGAACCCCAAGATCAAGGAGCTGCTGGAGAAGAACGCCGACGCCCTGAAGCAGGGCAATGCTAAGGAGGTTTTCGAAAAGGCCAAGTCTGCCGCCGAGTCTGGCGACCTGGGCGGGCTGGAGAACTACGTTACCGAGGCCGTGGACAAGGCTAAGTCTAAGGGCTCACAGCTGGCCGGCAACTTCGGCGGTCTGGACCAGTACTTCAAGATGATTCCCGACGGAGACCAGATCATCCCCAAGCTTAAGCAGCTGAGGGAAGTTGCCGACAAGCACAAGGACGAGGGAGAGAAGCTCTTCAAGGAGACGCTGGAGGAGGTCAAGAAGGTTCTCGAGGCCAAGGGCAAGAAGGCCGAGGAGATTGCCAACAAGGCGAAGCAGGAGGCAAAGTAAGGTTGCGCGGGCGGAAGTATCCAGTGAGGGGTGTGTCACGATAATGCTGCATTAAAACGTTCTCTAATACAACTAAAGACATTTTTTTTGTTCCAAAGTCTTTCTGGTTCTTTCCCGGAACTGAACTTCCGTCCCTCGCCGTCATCGACGCATCAGTAGTCTTCCACTGGGATGCTTTCGGCCCCAGCGTCGACGGCAGCCCATCCCTTGGTGAATATGTCTTCCGGCTGTGTAAACTCAAAGTCGGGCAGCAACCTGTTCCACGTATCCGACGACTCCCACGCCCCGGCCGCGAGGCTTCGCAGAACCCCGGCCAGGAGCACCGGGCGAACAGCGTCCTGCGTCTCCTCGGGGATGGCGGGGTGGTCTATCTCGGGAAACCAAGGGGCCTTGACGACGCCGGCCTCGAGGTCTTGCATCCTCAGCTCCGTGACGTCTAAGGGACCACCTGTCCAAGAGTCAGCAGTTATTTAAACACATGAAGGAGTGTGCGTGCCTCGAATCTTTTCTCCGAGGGCGATGACCTCCTCAATCGTCATCCGGGCACCGCTAATACCCCCGTCGACGGGCCACTCCCCCTCATACTCCACGGCCAGCGCGACTACCTTAGCAACGTCCCGGACGGCGGTGGACGTGACGAAGCACTCCGTGTCTGCGACCAGCGCGCGCCGCGCGTAGAAGTTGATCTGCTGCTCGAAGACGCGGACGTGCTTTGCGGACTGGAATGGGTGGAGGAGGTAGTTTGTGAACAAGCCTGGGGTGAACAAGCAATACTCGGGGACCTGTGAGTTTGCATGAGTTTCGAGTTTCTGTGAGGTGAGTATTACGGAGGAATGAGGGAGGTTGCCTTTTTGTCTTTGCTGAGGTTGGAGAGGTGGTCCCTGGCGGATTGCTTGAAGGCGTACCAGGGCATATGGTCAAACCCAGCACTGGCAGTATTGTCAGAGACACACGGTTTGGTAGGCAGTCTCTGTGGCTTACGATGCCCACTCGCTGGGCGCGAAGCGCTTCACCCCCGCCCTGACCGAGGCGTCGATCAGACTGATCTGCGCGTCTTGCTGCGCGGACGCAGCGCCCTGGTGGTCCGGCCCGGCGAGGAAGGATAGGACCGTGTGCACGCCTGCTCGGTTAGGGCCCCGACGTCGTCGTAGTCTGTTCTGGCCCATGTGACACCGCGACCGAGGTCTGGGGTGGGAGCGTCCTTGGGTTGTTAGCGGTGCTGACTAGGTTGTTGACTTTGGGATTGGGATTCGCCTACTCTTCTGGAGAGGATGAGGATATCGTGTTTATGGCGGGCGATGAGGGCGTCTAAGACCTCGTGTCCGAGCTCTGAGGAAATAGCTTAGTGAGCTGCGTGCTGCCTAGGTGTGGTGCGGGAGAGAGAGAGACTCACGACCCCATCCACCTGCGAGTGCGACTTTGACCATTGTGGTGTCGATGCTGAAAGGATATCAAGTTAGGTGTTTGCCAGTTGGGAGATCTACTGTGTGTGTTGGGTGTCGACAGTCCCAGACTATATATACGTTTTTTGATGATGAAGATTGTATGTATTGAAAGCCGGCTCTACTCCAAACCTTGAAGCCCGCTCCCTCCGGTCGTGCGTGTGCAGCATTTCCTGTCCGATTCAGACCCGGGCCGCGGTAGTGCGAGTCAAGATTCCAAGGTTGAAAGGAGTTGGTTCGACAACGTTGCTTCGAGTGAATTACAAATATCAGATGGGCGGTTCATTCAGCCTGCGCGTAAGCTTTGCCTAAATCCACCTCGTAGTTGCAGTCCATAACGTTATGAACGTTGCTCTGGATAGGTAAACAAGCAGTTCGATTCCGTCCGGGGGGGGTGACAAGCGTAAACGTTCACCAGAGTCGGCATCTGGTTTCCGAAGCCTGGGTGGGTGACTGCAACTCGGGGCCGTCGGAGGCATCAACTACCGTCTCGCCCGAGATGTACCGGTCGAGAACTACATCAATTCTCCATATATGGTATTCGTACGAGGATCAAGGACAGGTCTTTCACGCTGACACGTCTCAACGATGAACGCTCGCTTGAATTCGTCAAAACCTCACAACTAAGCCCCCAAATAAACCCACCACATCCTCACCCATCACCCTCAGTCGATATTAACCTCCAAAGAAGGACTCTCCTTAATCCCCTTAAACCAAGCCCACGTCCTCTCAGCAATATTTCCCGGGTTCAGCGTGGGATGGTCCTCCGCCACCGCGCCCCCGACAACAATAAGACCCACGTGCACGCCCTGAGACTCGTACGTCATGCGCAGGCTCTGCACCAGGTTCCGCTGCGCGGCCTTGACGAGCGAGAGCGCAAAGACCTGCGGGATGGGCTCTTGCGGTAGGCGCGAGCTCGTGACGAGCAGCGCCGGCGCGGCGCCCGCGTCCGAGGAGGCGAGAGACGTCAAGTGGGGGATGTAGCGCTGGGATACGGCGTACAGTGCTGAGACGTTGATCTAGCGATGGCGTTGGTTCCAGCACATCAGTCTTAGGAAAGGGGGGTGGGTTACCTTGAAGTCATGCTCGATCTCAGCGACGTCGTGCGTCAACAGCTCCGACGGCAACACCCTCGCAGCGTTGTAAAACACGCAATCCGGCTTGCCCAGCTCCGCGTCCGCTGCGTCGAGGGCCTTGGTCAGCGCTGCGGCGTCGACGACGTCCACGGCGTGCGTCCGGACCTTGCCCTCCGGGCCGACGGCATCTTCAACGGCCTTCTTCTCGATCTCGAGCTGGGATTCTCGCCTGGCGATGAGGGCGACGTTG
Organism: Colletotrichum musicola; assembly: GCA_014235935.1. Lineage (NCBI taxonomy): Eukaryota > Fungi > Ascomycota > Sordariomycetes > Glomerellales > Glomerellaceae > Colletotrichum > Colletotrichum musicola. The sequence goes on along the minus strand of WIGM01000681.1, from coordinate 8,358 downwards.
CGGTAGCGGTTCTTGGCGAACAGCGCCGCGACGGAGCGGCCGATGCCTGGGCCTGCGCCGATGACGAGGAGGGTCTTGGACATTGTGAGAGCGGTGGTTTGTGAAGTTGAGTTGGGGATGATGTTGTTCTTCAAAGGACTTGGTGGGTTTATAAGTTGGAAGAAGGTTTAGGCTGTGGGGTATGGGGTCAGCTTATACACACCCGTATGCAATTTGGATCCTCTGGTCCAGGGCAGGTCAGCGCTAATCCGGCCGGCCCGGCGTCGATGCTGACATATGGAGTTAAAGGATCCGCGGAGATGCATTGACATCCTAACATGGACGTTAATAAACGTGGGCTGTGGACGAGGAGGAGCCTCACGTAAGCTGGCATCCTGGTATAGGAGGTGGGATCCCGGCTCTCAGGATTGAGTGCGTAGCGAGTCAGCGTTTGTTCTCGCAAAGTGCCTAGATGCGGGGCAGCACTCGTCCAGTTCTAACTACACACAGGATCGTTGGTTGATGTCTACTTCAAGACCTCCAAAGCTTGGCGTGATTTTATATCTGATGTGTCGATTCCTGGCTGGCTGTTGTCTAGGTTGAACCTATGCTTCTCATGATCTTTCGTATCTGTGCTTCGGGACTATAGTGAGTTCCAGATAGAATCTATACTTTTCAATCTATTCCAATTTCGACCGTGATACTCATAAGACAACATCCCATTCTCTACCCACTCCCCTCAACATCTTCACTCCATCCCAGGCTCCCTCCACCACCGATACGGATACGTAAAAAGCCTCGACTTAATCTCACTCTTAAACCTCTCCCGCCACCCAGCCGGCATCGCCCCGTGAAACCTCACAACCTCCAGCCCCTCCATCCCACCCAATATCGCAAAGAACTCGTCCTGCTTCTTCTGCGCCAGCTTCTCCTCCCACGTCCCCTTCCCACCCTCCGCCCTCGGCGCCTCTGGCCGCGGGCCCCAATCCACGACGACTTCCCTCAAACCCCCGCCCGCCCGGCGCGCCACCTCCGCAAACGTCCCCAGCCAGCGGTTCCAGTGCGGGTACTCCGTCGCGACGAGCACGTGAAGCCGCCGCAGGCGCTCGAAGCGCAGGTTCCCGTGCACCGCGAACCCGAGGCGCCGGTCCCCCCGGCCCGCGGTGTGCACGCGCATCGCGGCGTCGGAGTGCACCCGCGGCGCCAGCTCGCGGTAGGCCCGGCGGCAGGTGAGCATCAGCGGCGGGAGGGGGCGGGAGTAGCCGCCCTGCTCGAGGTAGAAGTGCAGGGGGCGCAGGGTGTCGCCAAAGTTGTCGTTGGCAAAGGCTAGGTAGTACTCGTGGATGCGCTCTCTTACCTCCCAGGGGAGGTTGAAGAAGCGGCTGCCGTCCTGGGAGGCGTCTTCTGTTGTTGTGGCGTCCCTGGTTTGATGTCAGCGGTGAGGTCCCGTGATCAGATGAGGTGGCTTACATTTTCAATTGAGTTTTAGTGCACACGTCCCCTTGATTGAGATGAACGCAATTGTTTTGATGACATTCAGGGGAAGTTTGTTTCTCAAAAGCACATGGCAGCCTGCTGCACCAAACTGCTGCCTGTTGTGGGACTTCGGGTATCGGGTGGTTGCCCCCTCGTCAGGGGGTTTCGGATGGTGGTGTTGCCCCGCACCCGGCTGCTTACGCGATTGCGGGGCCTGTGGCGCCGCCGGCGCTACCGGCGATATGGGTCGCCCGTGCCGATCGAGCCGGGGCTGAGCAAAAAGCTTCCGCCCATACCGTTCAAGCGGACCAGGGCGGAATTTGTTTTCCTTGCACCCGCTTCTCGAGCTACAGTCCGGAGAAAACAGATAGAGATGAAAATAATTCTACATCAACGTGCTAAAAACGCTCGCTAAGCTGCCATTGTTAATACCTGATATACATCCGCTCAATCATACATCACGCCGCCTCCCTCGTAAGCTCGACGGCCAGCTCCAGCCCGGAGCCCAGCTTCTTCTCCTCCTCCACCACCGCAACAAAGTCCTCCACAGTCCCCGACTCCGCAAGCCACCACTCGCACCCCGGCGGCGCGTCGATGACCAGCCCGTCCAGCTCCCTCGCCGCCTCCCTCGGGCACGGGTGCCCCCGGGCAAACCTCTCAGCGAGCCGCGACAGCGCGGCCGGCGCCCAGATGCCCAGCAGCGGCTCGTAGCCGCCCACGCCCTCGAACAGCCGGAAGCACGTCACCGGTGCGGCGTCGCGGTTCGCGACCAGGTGGAGCACGGCGTCCGGGGGAAGCAGGGGGTAGTTGCACCCGACGACGACCCAGTTCGCCCACGGGTCGTACTTGTAGGCCGCCAGGAGGCCCTGCGTCGCCGGGCCGGCGGGCGGGTGGCCTGGTTTGCTGGGGGTGATGTGCCGAAGGAGTTTGACTGATGTTTGCTTCTCGTCTGCGTCCGGTTGGGAGCTCTCGGGTGTTCTGTCCGTGTCCCCCGAGCCCGAGGGGAGACTGTCCAGGTACGCGTCTGTCTCGGCATCCGGCGGGAGGAACATGTAGATGGTCTGCGGCTCGGGGAACACTTGACGGAGGACCTCCAGCTGGCTCCGGTACAGGGGTGCCCCGTCGAACATGCCGAGGAGGTGCTTCGGGGTGCCTGTCCGTGTCGATCCGCTGCCGCTGACCAGCAGGAGTGGCCTCATGGCGCCCATTGCCACCAGGTGTCCGAGTCTGGGGCGATGTGTGGTGTGGTGTGCGGTGTCGTCTGGTTGGGAGGGTTATTGCGATACCATCTGCCAATTATTTAGAGCCACGGCCAGCAACAACATCTGTTGTAGCCCATACGGATGTCCGTGTCCGTGGATGTGGACTGTGAAAGGGTGCGGCCCATCACCCCACGGCTCTTTGACCTGTCGCTTCCAGGACGTCATTATTACGCCATGACTCTTCCCTCCACAGCGCCTCGCGAGCGGCAGGGCGCGTAAGGTTCCCCTGAAAGTGTCCCGAATCCCAGCGCATTGACGCCGCGAATAGGCGCAATTGTTCCAAGTAATCGCTGCCGAAACACCACCACCACGTTATTCCACACAGCCCAGTGCCTTTCTGGGCTGATTGCAGATGCTGTATCTCCTCGGGGGAAGCTTCCGATTTACCTACACGCAGCGCCCGCATCCTCCATGCTGGTTCTTATCTCAGCCCTCCATGATCATCATTAGGTACAACCTGCGTTAGTACCGAAGAGCTAACGACTTACACTCCCGCCAGCCTTTGTACTACCAACACCCATTTCCGGTACACAGCTACCTCGACTGCTCGCTGTACCTCCGCCCTCCAAAATGTCTCCACCCGGCAAACCCCCGGAGACCCCCGAGTCCGAACCCGACGGGGACCGGTCCACCGCCCGGACCGTCATCCGCAACTTCACCTCGCAGTGGTTCCTCCTCCCCCAGGGCACCGCCATCCTCGCCGCCATCCTCAAACAGCTCGACTACCGCTTCGACGGCCTGACAATCATATCCTACATCTTCTGGATCACGGCCATCATCCTCCTGCTCTCCATGCTCGCCCTCTACATCCTCCGATCCGCACTATACCCATCCCGCGTCCTCCGCGCTCTCCGCCGCGACGATGCCGAACTCGCAGGCCTCTCAAGCATATCCATCGCCTTCACATCCATCATCCAAATGGCCTCCCTAACCCTCGTTCCCGCATGGGCCGGCCCCTGGACCGATATAGTCCACGCCCTCTGGTGGACCTCCGCCGCCCTCGCCCTCGTCGTCAGCGTCGTCCTACCCTTCATCTTTATCAAAGTCTACCCCTCCGGCGTGCCGCACATCTCGCCCGCAACCCAGCTCCCCCTCATCGCCGCACTCACTGCCGCAGCGGGTGGCGGCACAATCTGCAATTCCGCCGGCCTCGATCCCGCCCGCCAGCTCCCCGTCATCGTCGTGTCGTACCTTTTCATCGGCATGGCTCTGCCCTTAGCCCTCGCGCTGGATGTGCTCTTCTGGGCCCGGCTGCTGGGTAACTACCGGCCTCCGCGAGCCCGCGCGTTCCAAGACATGATTCTGTGCGGGCCGTGGGGGCAGTCTAGTTTCGCACTGCAGATGCTTGGCCGTTCTGTCCTTGCCGGCGCCTTCGAGTCCTCTTCCACGAGTACCTTCCTCTCGGCCGATGCTGTCGCGCCCGTGGGCTACGCGAGCATCCTTGCAGGGCTGGCTGCCTGGGGCCTGGGCACGTTCTAGTGGTTCTTCGCCATCATGGGGATATGCCACGCCACCTTCGAAGGGGGGCGATTGAAGCCGATACCATACACGCTGGCGGGGTGGGCACTGGTCTTTCCGTGGGTATGTCTTTTCCTGAGAGTTGCGAGACTGAGACACGCAGCTGACACCTTCTGCAGGGCGTGTACACCAATGCGGCGATCCAGCTGGGTAAGCTCCTGGATTCAAGGGCGTTCAGGGTTTGGTCCACGTGCTTGGCGACGATGCTCGTTGTCATATGGCTCTCTAACGTCTTCATGACGCTACGGATGCTCTTTCTCAAACTAACGAGGAAGCATAAGACGGCGGGTTGAGTCGATGGGAGGTTTTAACAGTTTATCTGGCTTCGCTGTAAAGCAACTATCTAAAGGATGGCGTACCCCGTTAATGGACATCTCAGGTATCAAGTAGAATCAGAAGATATCGAGACCACTTCCGGTGTAATGCTAAGCCACTTTAGCTTCCTGATTTCATAACTACACGCTTCTTAGTAGAATAAGACGTTTGAAAGTCGTAAAGAAGGCAGACAGCCTCTTTTGTGGCGAGTATGACCTGGTCTAAGCTGTCGCTTGCCCCCGTTTGTGGAATTTCAACGCCAGTAAGGACCTTAGGACACCAAGCCACCGGACCACCGCCTATCGCCTGAGCCGGACACAGTTGTGAATGCCAAATGATTGGCCTGTTCCGCCGACAATATCGCATCTTCTAGATCTGATGTCTGCCCCGAGCGGGAGAACTTCTCTCCCAGTGCGAAGGCTTGAATGCCCCATAGCTCATGTTTCTCTGGATGCTCGCCGGCGGCAACGGCGAGGGCACTTCGAGCAACAACGATGATCTTATCAAGGCCGACTGGACTCCTAGCGACTACGTATCGCAGCTGGTAAGCCTTTGCGAGGTTGAGGAGGAAACTTGTCGTAGGATGTGTCCCACAGTTGCCAAGATCTTGGGCAAGAATTCATTGTTTGGGGGGGGGGGGGGGGGGGGCTACTTCCCGAAGTATCTTTGAATAGTTGTATTCCTGCGTTGACGGAGAATCTTTTCCTTTTCTCAAGCCCTGGGCTGTGGAACTTGGCAGACAATCAAAAGGTAGGGCGGGGAACTCTCTGCCTATTATCTATGCCGGGCTCGTCACACACGTCTTGCGTTTATGCACATGCAGTCAGCCTTGCCAGGACGCCTTGAACAATAAGCGCCAACAACAGGTCGCCATTTAGGGGGGCGCGGGAGCGTCCTCATGTATACTACCGAATAATTTCTTCTTCGCGCCAATCAAGACTTAACACCGGCAAGCGAGTGACAGAAAAAGTGATACACACAACCTGCTTAGTACGCAAAAGTACTAGACGGCCTATCAACTTAGCTCCTTAGATTAGTATGTATTTGGTAGGTTCTGTGTATCACCTTTTTCGTCACCTGCTTGACCGGCTACTCCAGTAAAGGGAACTAACCCGGACCAAAACAAAAAGGGCAGTGTCTCAGGGTGAACCTATGTTCAGGGAGGAAATAGTAGGAGAGCAAGACAGGAGCTGATCCCAACACGACTCCCTTCATTCCCAACATTATTGGGATTTAGGCAGTGCAGAATGGTCAAATATCTGTTCAGGATCCCCCGTATTGTTTTGTCAATCCTAATCCATCTCCAGGCAGCCGATATGCCCGTCAAATGCAAAATGGCCTTCAAATCCAGAATACCCGTTAAATCCAAATTACGCGCCAAAGTCAAAATGCCTTTCAAGTCCAGAATACCTTTCAAATCCGGAATACCCGCCACGTCCAAAGTACTCGTCGAGGTCAGAATGCTCGTCAAACCCAAGAGGACGCCTACTTTCCCCTTCTTCCCGAGTCTCCCTCCCGAACTGCGGCAGCGCGTCTGGGAGCTCAGCCCGCTGGAACCTCGCACCGTCGTGATCAGCGACATCCCGACACGTCTCGCCGGTAATTTTTGTTGTTGTTGTTGTTGTTGTTGTTGTATTTAACGCCATAGCGGCAAGGACGCAGCCGTCCTTGCGGCAGACCTCCCAAGGGGTATGTGGCGTGGAGAGCCGTAGGCTCAGGCTATCTACTGTACAGTACATGACCCTTCCAATCGTCCTCCAGTTCTTGCCTATAAGTTAACATAGTTCGATCCATCCCTAGTTCCCACTGGTTCCCTAGTTCTGTTATATCTATTTGGGCCCTTATTGAGGGTTGTTTGTGCGGGACCGGGCCTTAGCCTAGTCCTAGTAGCGCGGGCAGATCTTCTGGAAGAAGTCTGTCACGCGGAGGAAGGCCTGGAAGCCTTGATGATCAGTGATTAGCCCCTTGAAGTAAAGCTCGAGAGATCCCAGTCTCGCCGGTAATGCGGAGTACGAACAATAACGGCCGCCGCGGGCGCGCGCACCAGCCGTCCTCCACGCTAACAGGGAGTCTCGCCTTTGCACGCAGCGCTACTACACGAAGTACTTCGCCTCCGGAGCGGCCGACGGCAGGTACGACTGGATCAACCTCGACGTCGACACCATCCACATCACGCAGTACTCCCTGAGGACCGTGGCCAAGGAGCTGCCACTCGTCCGGAACCTCGTCGTCGAGGGCTTCGAAGTGAGCATGCTCAGCAACAATCATGCACGTTGCTTGCGGAATATGTGGGCCCTTGAGACAGACGGTCACCATGCTGCACAGGGCGCATTTCCACGAGCCTTACGACGACGAGATAGACCCTCCGTGGTGGCACGGCTGGTTCTCCCTGATGGAGGAGTTCCAAGAGTGCCCCAATCCGATCAGCTTCCGCTTGAAGGTTGTGTATCCCGAGTCGGAATATCCGCCCAATGAGTACCATCAGGGGAACTACTACGAGCTCGAGATGGATCGCCAGAGGCAGGAAATGTAATTATGGTCTGATGTTCCTGAGCGTTTTGCCTTCTACGATGAGGGCTGCTTTTGGGATGAATAGAGCCACAGAGCAGAGGGCCCAAGAGCTCAGGACTGGGAGGATATGTTTATTATCCGGATGTATAAAGTCGCGTGTTGCAGTAGAAGTGTCGGCGTGGTCGCCGTTTGCCCCCTTCGGTGTCCCGGTGGCGTTAAATACAAAAACAAACAAAGAATCTCCGAGACTCGGAAGATATTTCCAAAAACAACTGCTTGGGGCTCCCTGGTTTCAAAGAAGAATCCGAAGACGACGATCCCGACAGTTCTGATACGGAGGACGTCTCCGAAGATGACATCCAACAAGCTGACTCTGAACTCGAGGACTCTAACCCCGGAAACCCCGGAAACTACGATGTAAAACCGACTGACTCTGAAGACTATGAAGGCCCCGAGGCCTACAACGAGGCTGACGCGGCGACCCAATCGAAGTCACACATAAGAAAGTGGTTGAGGGAAGGAGTGACTGTTGTCGGCTGGGTATTGCTGCTGGATGTCACTAGTAAAAGCCACGATGAAATAATTGGACTTGATCCGACGCTCATGTATTCCATGTTTCAATGACCCAAAGAATGCGAAGACAAACAGACCAAGAGACAAGTAGCTTCCGTCCTGCAAGAGTTTGACAGCAATGATAACACACGGTCGTTTAGCATGCGCGAACACATGAGACTATCTACCAATCAATTGCCTTACCGATGGATAATGAATCAGCGAATACGAATGCATCTAGCTGCATTCAATGAAATTCTCGCAACCGACGGGACACTTTTCCCAAGAGTCTTGCCTACATTCGCAATATCAACGCCAAGAAAATATTCGCTCATTGATAGCTCAGCGTCAGCCACAAGCGCCAAGAAACATTGAATGAGTTCTCGCAAAGTGAGGAAAGTAAGGTTGACAACTTGCCGGTGGGATGAACGTCTAGTGTGGGATGTCGGTTTTGCATTGACTCAAAAACAGTTCAGACGAACCACAGCCCCCAAATCGACCTGCGTTCTTTGCTGTCAGCCAAGGCGTTGTCGTCCTTGATCGAACCTTATCCGCAATCCCCTGCCAAGAGACTCCCCACAAGCTTGGTCGCGGCAGATATGCAACGCAACCCAATTGCTAATAACCGCGGGCCAGCTGTTTTTTTTCTCTCTTTGCCTGGGGAAAACGTGATCTAGTCCCCGTGGCCTCCTTAATTAACTGGTGGGAAAATGGGTTCGATCGTCAAGGGTCACCCCAACCCCGC
>WIGM01000680.1:0-24099 GCA_014235935.1 Colletotrichum musicola | reverse complement strand
TTGACTCAGCCGCCGACGATCGTTGTTTTCTCCCGGAATTTTCGATGTTGGAAAACGCCTCGTGTCTGAGACACGCTTGAAGATGTCTATCGTTCCCCGCCGAGAGAGGGAGAGGGACGCACGCAAGGAGCGCGGGTTATGACGTCGTGACTGAGGGGTCTTGAAGAGGGGAAGATTCAACGTCAAGACATCAGTTCTGCTGTCGATGACGCTGCTGCCGTGGGTAGAGGATCTCCCTTGGTCGTGTGGGGGGTTTAGGAGGGCATTTCTGCGGATCACTTCGTGAGGATCGGCGAGGTGTGGGTCCCGGACTCGGGCCACGGCGGCCGTTTGAGGTCTGCTGCCCCGGAGTCTCGACGTGTTGGCCGGACATGGCAAGCCTGGCATTCGGCAGCTCCTCACAACCGCTCTTGCCAGCTACATTCTTCTTGGATTCTTTCGATATGCAATCAGGCAGTAAGCCCCCCGCCGATGCAAAGTTCCGGCGGTGATCGCTGGCTGGGTTCGCTTGCCGCCGTTCTCACGGCGGTCTTACGCTGGTGGGAGCCACCTGACCGCGAATCAGAAGGGAAGGTCTTCTAAACGACGGGGTGGTAGGATTCGGATTTACGTCGTAGGACATACCGCGCTGAGAGTTTGACTCTAGTACTTAACGAATACCTATTTATTGCCTCCAAGGCCAACGCCGGGTAAAGTCGCCAGCAAGTACAACATTTGGGCGATGTTGGACCACCTGGCCTGGTCGGCAAGAAGTCTTGGAAACCATTAGCTTTGGGCTTGGGATTGGGGTGACCGAGATGACAGGCCTGGCGAGGACAATCAGATATATTCCTGGGATTGCTCTGTCAACCTTCGCCGCTGTCCGTCGAGCATGCATGCGAAGAATAAGCCGACGATGAGAGACGACGACACGCGCCACCGTTACCTTACCAAACCCAACTGACGTCCAAAGGACTCCATCCCGATGCCCTCAAACGGCGGCGAGAGAACTCGTGGACCCGTGGCTGTGTATCGTAGACATACCCGCATACAATGGTGGAATAGTTCGCATGGCCAAGGCCCACATGGTCTCTTTCATATACTCGGAAGGCACTTTCCATAACGAATACTCGTCGAAATGTTCATCAACGCTCCCTTCTCCCCCCCTCGGAAAACTGTCCAGGCCAACAATCACTGTCTTGCGTATCTCTTCTGTCAAAATTCGGGGCACGAACACGCGGCGATATACATCAAATGAGTGTATTCGAAGTCTAGATACTTCTAAACCATCAACCGACATATTCCACGAACGTTTCCAATCTCGTATGTCCCAGTTACAATCTCACCTTGAACGAGCGACTCGAAAGACTAGCCGCAGAGGAAGCGACCGACGACGGAAGCACAAACCCGAAGCAACCAAACTCAGAGCTCGTTCTCCTTCTTGCGTGCATCGATGACAGCCAGAGCTTCCTCAGCAGCCTTGACGCCGGACAGAGCCATCGCTCCAAATGTAGGACCTATCCCCAGAGTACGTCAGAAAACTTTTCTTCTCTCACGAAGTCGCAACAGCGTCTCACCCATGCGGTTCGCCCCATCAACCTCAGAAAGCTCCATCCCACCCACAATCAGTCCCGGCACAATCTCCCGCGTGCCCTTGACAATGGCGTCCTCGGCAGTCTGCATGTCCAGCCCGCGCATGCCGCCAAGCTGCTCAATCTGCTTCATGCTAACGAGCCTCTTGACAGAGAACGCACCGAACGGGCCGTCATGGCCAGTCGTGGAAATGACGAGCGGCGCGTTGATGGTGTTGGGATCCATGCAAGACTGATCGTCGTGGTGCATCGAGACAAGAGTCCAGTTGGTCACAACACCCGCAACCCTAACGACGCCATCCTCACCATTCTTCCGCGTGATCAAGTCCTCCACGGCCGTGGCGTTGAAGAGCTTCACGTTCGGGAAGCGCAGCACGTGGGACAGCATGGTGCTGGTGAACAGCGCAGCGTGCTTCACCACGACGAAATCCCCCTCGTCCTCGTAGGGAACGCCCACCTCGCGCAGGAACGCATCCGCAGGCTTGCGCATCACCATGGCGGAGAACAGCTGCCCGCCGAGCCACGCGCCGCCGCCGGGCGCGACGCCGGCCTCGACGATGGCGATCTTGAGATCGGGCCGCTTCTTGGCGAGCACGTAGGCCGTGGAGAGACCGCAGGACCCGGCGCCGACGATGACGACGTCCGACTCGGCGTAGTGGTCGAGGTCGGCGAAGTAGCGACGCGTCATGGCGCGGGAGACCTGGCTCTCGCGGATGGGGGAGAAGGTGAAGGAGTGCCACTTGCCGAAGAGGTCGTCGACCGTGGTCTGCGACGCAGCAGCGGACTGCTGCTCGGGAACGGCGGGCTTGGCCTTGCCAGTGGAGTAGGTGACGGCGAAGTCACGCACGGGGGAGACGGCGGTGGGAGGAGCCATTGTGTTTTCGTGTGGTTGGTTCTTGAAATGTTGATCAAGGTTTGTGTAGTCTGCTTGTGTTAGGTTGCATGATCCTTTCGCTGGTATTACCCAGATCAAGTTCGCGGCCGTATAATCTCAGCCATTCCACCTCGGCAACGGTCGCGACAGCGACGTTCTGCTTTCGGCTTCCGGCACCGGCTCATGCTTCTCATCAGAAGTGTTCACATACTCAGATATTTTCTGGCTCAATGAGGCCCTCTGTGGTAGTGTCAGCATGTATACGTTCTTCCCAACGGGGGCAAGGGCCTACAGTTTGTGTGTTGCTAAGATTGACAGTGAAGTACGTCGATGTCTGGTGAACAGGAACAAAAACCCCGTGAAAAGGAGGGGACCAGATCTCTCGTTAAATACTCGTCGGATCCAGACTTCCACTACCAAAACCTAGGCCGCCCACGTCCATCCCTCCTGCGGGGTAAGAACCGTACATACAACAAACATCACATCATCCTCTCGCTACCTGCCTATTGGAGGGCGAGATCGGCCCAACACGTCCGTCGTCATGCAACCCGAAAGCCAACGAGCCTCTCGAAATCGTTGGGTAAAAAAGGTGGGTGGGGGAGCTTAAACGGCCTGGCAGCTGTCTTTCGCCGGAGACGCTGCCGAAAGCCGATGTCACCCGCGGCCGGGATCGCTGCTCCGGAGGATCCTCCCATCCATCCTTCTTTGCCCGCTTAGAAAAGGCAAAGTACTCACGCCCTACTAAACGTTAAGGAGCGTTAACAAAACCTTCTTTCAACAGCCTTTCAACTCTAACAACCAAAATTCCCCCGTACTAGGGACCGGAGTTGCCCCTTTCGGCGCCTCCCATCCCAAAAACCCTCAAGCGATCGGCGAACCGGCTTTTCGCCGCCCAGGCCGGAATGATCCGGACGGAGCAGTCCCGGGGTCGTACGTAGCGGCGCGGCGTGGGGGCGGGTATTACCTCAGGATGCGACAACTTCGCCAGTTGATCACCAAAATCGCTCACGCAAGCTGTCAAGCTGCTCATAGCTTCATGCAAGCTCAGGGATGGATGACACATGCCCTCGCGTCAATGGCCCAGAATTCAAAGACGCTTCGACCACGGACGAATCATCACAAGTCCTCTCATTCAAAAGATACGCAGGTTCGGCGACGTATCAGCGTGTCGGTCTTGTCAAAACGTCAGAAGCGACGAGGTAGGTAGAAGCGCAAGTCTGGTATTGGCTGGTTGATCTCCGCGGGCTAGAGCTGCAGGCGCGCGGGAGCGGTCGTGTTCACATGTGGCGACAAAGTTTGCTAATATTATACTAACCGAAAAAATGACTGAGAATATGAACCAGCAGACGATGGATCCTTTTCACGTCTCGCTGACGACAAAGCTCCCCGATACGAGTACTAATCATGTGGTATTGCCTCCACCGAAAGACGCCGTTGCGAGCCGTACAAACACCGTTGAAGAACCTGTAAAATACAAATGCCATCAGCCGTGTATCGTCTGTGATACTATGCGATGATGGGCCGTGATGATCCACCCGCCCGCTGAATCAATCGTAACGTCTTGGGGCGGTATATTCGCCCATGGTATCGATATGTTGGGAAAGGAATCGATTTGGTGTCTCTCTTTGCTCTGATAAGCCAAGGGGGTGACGACTCTCCAGTGAGGTCGATTGGGTCCCAACGTCCGGATCATGCCGCCGACTTCGCCAGTGCCAAGTCACAGAACGAAGTCTCGCATCCCTTCCCATTGCCGTACTCCTCCCCGGTGCTCAACAAGAGCGTCCCCTTCCGTCCGCCGTCCTCGCTCTTTACGTCCGGCGGCGTCGCCGGTCCCGTGTCGCTGCTCCCCTCCGAATCGGACGGTGTTCCCCCGGACACGGACAGCCCGTCGTCGCCCACGTGCAACGTCTCCCAAAATCGCTGTGCCGGCGAATCACCTAGTTTACTTAGCTCCTTCAATGCATTGCCGTGCCCCCGATCGTACCAGGCCATGAGGTACCAGCGCCGCGGCGCCAGGAACATGACTTCGCACCACACGACGAAAATCATCAGCGCCACGGGCTCCTTGTAACGAAGCAGCGCCAGGTACTGCTCCGAGACTAGGCTCGGCCAGAGGATGAAGTGCTTCCATATCCGTGGCCGTCCCGGCAACGACGAGATCCACGACTTGAGCGCGGCGAGTGCTCCCAGGTAGAGCTTCGTGTCTTCCTCCTGCAGACTCGTCGCTTCAGGGCCTGACGACAGAAACTCGACGAAGCACGATATCTTGTAGAGTGCCGGACGCAGGGCGACGTCGGTACTGTCGATCCATTCCTTGACGTCCACCTGCGCGAGCTTATTCCGTATCGGGCTCTTGAAGACGTGAGGTGTTACTGTGTCCGAAAACTTGGCCGCCACCCTCATCACGTTCAACGCCTTGGCCGGCTCAAACGTGTTCACCTGTCCCATGACCTTCTCATCCGCGAACGGTCTATAGTACCCGAAGATACCGTTGCACATGGCGAACACAAACGTCGCCAGCCAGTTCTCCTCCGTCACCTCGGGAACGGCGAGCCGGAAGTAGTTGCTCGCTTGGATGGCGTGATGACACGCCATGGAGTAGTATCGCTTCATATCCGGCGGCTCTAGGTAGCAGAGGTGAAGCGCTGCGATGGAGAGCATGCTCTGATGGATGAAGACATTGCGCGAGGCCAACTGTGGCACCCACCGGGACCAGACGTCGCACTTCCGCGGATCGCTCTGCAGGGAAAAGGTGAACCAAGCCTCCGTGAGGAAGTGGTGCTTCAGCTCCGCCTCGTCGGCTCGCAGTTTCTCGGCCGGCAACGAGGTGTTGAGGGCGTCGCGGGAGGAGGCATGTGCGGCTACGGCGGCGGCGCGGCGGACCATGGTCAACGTATCGCTGGGTTTGTCGCCGCAATTCTCCCGGTTGAGGGCATCGGCGAGGAGGCCAAGATAACTGCAGTGTTCTTGGCGGCGGCGGCAGTTGGCGCAGACGGGTCCGACGCAGTCGCACTACGATACTCGAAGTCAGTATATAGTTGGGCAAGATGTGATGTGCTACTACATCGGGGACCATGCGTCGATCACGTCTTGTTCGTATAACAATGGCCCTCACTGGCTGTTGTCAAGCAACGCCTGGATCATGGGTTACGAACGAGGAAAAGCCCCGGAGTACACCGCGTCTTTGCAGGAGAAAGCCTTTGGGGCACGTGTAGAAAGACGGACAGTCCTCACCTTGACGCGCCTTTTCTTGCACTGCCGACACCCGTTCTTCGTCTTCCCATGATACTGTCTCGAACCCTTCGGCATCCTACTGTTGCAGTCGAGTCCACAGTCGCCAAACCTGATCCCTGCTCTTCTATTCGTTCGATCGGTTATCACGACAGATGTTGGGGTATTCCGATGGCATCGACAAGCTGCGAATAAACAGCACAGCAGCGCAGAACTCAGGTGGGCCTACTCCCTGCTTTTAAACCGGTTCATTCAAGTTTAGTGTACGAAGAACGGGGAAATGTGGTAGCTGCTTGACAACTGCCCAGGGATGCATGGTCTTCCTGACGCAAACTCAACCGTGGTGGTTGCACGTCCCTCCGCTGTGACAACGGGGTGACAGAAACCCGAGCAGCGGCGTGTGAGAGGCTTAGGCCGCCCGATCGCTGGTTAATGTCTGGGATGCACCAAACCAAAGCCGTTGTGATGCGTATCCCCTTGGAGACGGGAAACGGAAACCGATAGCGACGTGCCCGTGCTGGCCGAATGTGGCAAGGCATCGGCGAGCTAGGTACGTGATGGCCGCGTGAAGACAGCTGCCAGTCAGGGTTTCGTCTATTTCACTCAAGATGCTCAAAGTCAACGTCAGGCGAGTCTGATGAAGTAGCTTCCGCTTGGTTTTTGACGGCCTCATCAGTCAACGAAGTCACGGTCTGGTAGCCTCAGCCCCTCGCTGGTTGTTGTGTGAGTCGTGGGGCCATACTTGTCGAACGTCGTGCAAGGATGCCAAATATGCAGATCGCCGTCGCAGTACCACCGCTTCCTGCCGATGCATTCGAGTGACACGATGCGGGTGATCTGCCGCCACATCCCCACAGATGAACACTTCTCGAAGCGTCACCAGGATGCTGGCCATGAGCCCGAGAGCATAGGTGTGCCTCTCCAACGATGGTCTCAAACGGCTATACCGGTGTGCTTCAGAGTTTGAAACAAATCATCCACGTTTCGATTGACCACAACCTCGGGGCAATATGCAGTGACGTGAAGCCAAGTCTTTACGTCCCGCGTTAGGGGCTCTGCAACGCATGTGTCGCAGCCGCAGGCTGGTCCAGGTCCCGTCCCGATGTTGGTGCGTGCAACGCACAGCCCTGGGTCATGAACCTTCTTCTGGGACGACTTGCGGATGTCACGATCCAGTCGACGATGTTGGAAGAAGGGAACGGCCCAGCTGTTCACTCTGGGTCTGGGGAGATAAGCATCAAGCCGAGAGCATAGACGGTGCCAGATTGCATCGGCTTTCCTCTTACGTACAGTTTTGTTTATGTTCGTGCGCTCACCAGCAGGCGAACGGAGGAGCTGATGCTGCATGTCGCCGATGAACAGACGTTGGCATCTCATTGGAAGGCATTCACCGGGGTTCAGATGGCGTTTGAGGGCGTTGGGAGCCATCTTGAGATGCTGCTTGACCGCCTTGACTTGCCCCCGCACGTTCGCCGTACTGGCATCGAAGACTCGTAGGGGACGGGGCGCGAGAGCCACTTCCGGCAAGCTGGTCCGGCGCTCACGATGCGAGCAGCGTCGTCTTTCGCAGGGCCTGGCTAGAGACAAGCCGAGGAGAGTCGAACTTGAACTGCTACAGGGTACAGATCTTGAGGGAGACGTGTTGCATGTTGGTGACATTATGTACTCAACTCGCGAGTTGCAACCCTCGGACCTGGTTGCGATACAACCAATCAGAGGCCCTTGAGGAAAACAGGGTTGCCCTACCAGGTTGGTTGGCGATGCTGCAAGAGGTGGATTTTGTGTTGATGATCCCCAGATAGTAATTGACCAACATCATGGCTTTGATTGAGTACCCCGGTTGAAAGATCGAGCCAGCCGTTGTTGCCATTGGTGGTTGTCAATTGAATAATGGCATTAGCGCTGACACGATGTTGGAGCCGTTTTGTCGGGATTGGGGCTAGCTGAAGCCAGGGTTTCGTTCGGGACTTAAACAGAGGGTATTTTCCCCTTCATAATGGCCGCCGCCCTCCAGCTTCGTGGTCCGAAGGCCGAGATCGTATGTGCTCTACCATCGTCCACAAATCACACGACATGGCGGCCAACGAAAGTCTCGGTCAAGATGGCGGGCTGCTGGGCAGGCCCGGCGGATTGAACGTGACCCTCGTGACGGCGGCATTGGCCCTCTTGCCCTTGGTGGTCGTGCTGAAAAAGCTGCTCTTCCCCGTATACGACCCTCGCGAGCCTCCTATTCTCCGACCGCGAGTCCCGTTCTTCGGGCACGTCTTCTCCCTCATCAGCGAGACGTCTGAATTCTATAGTCGGCTCTATTATATCGCCAACCCACACAATTTTTGCCGGCCTTTGCTAACTGGTGACGTCAGCAGGGAGAAACCGCTGCCTATTTGTACTTTGCCGATGCTGCACGGAAAGACGTACGTCGCCAACTCACCGGGCCTCATCGCGGCGGCAATGCGCAGCCACGACATCTCTCCGTACCCGTCTCAAGTCGAAGCCTCGTCTGCAGTGTTGGGCCTGCCGCAGCATCACGTCGAACAGTTCACCAACCCGGAGGTTCTTCACGAGAACGGGAAGCTGATGGCTACGAGCCTGGTAAAATCCGCGATAAAGGGAATGAACACTGCGGCTTTGGGGCATTGCGCCGACGTACTGAACGCTGTACAACCCCAAACGGCATTGACCGTGGCTGACGGTTGGATATGGATCGAAGCGGTGATGGCCATGGCTGCCGCGAAATCCCTATATGGAAAAAGACAACCCATGGAATGCTTCGGCATTTCAGGACTTGTGGTAAGGCAAGACCCCTCGGCCCCGGCGACGAGAGCTCACGTTGTAGGACATTTGACGAGAACCTCGGGCTCCCGGGGCTGAATATCTTGCCAAACTTGCTGGCCCCGAAAGCCATAGCCGCTCGGCGCAGGATGACAGAGCTGCTTCGGCCGTTTTACACTGAGCGACACGATAGCAATCCCGACGTGGCCAAACTCCTCAAGAACCGCGCAAACTACTTCCGGAAGAGAGGGTTGGCGTCCGAGAAAGCCTCGAGTGTCGAGTATCTAATGCCATGGGCTGCGACGACGAACACCATTCCGATGATGTTTTGGTTCTTTGTCAACGTGTTCTCCAAGCCGGAATACATCACCCGTATCCGGGAAGAAGTACTATCGACGGTGGAGGTTGTCAGGACCGAGCGAGGCGACCGGGAAGTGATGGTCAACGCCGCGGACCTAGAAGAGGCCTGCCCGTTGTTGATGGCTTGCTTCAGCGAAGTTCTCAGGGTACATGTGGCCCAGACGTTCAATCGACGGGTGATGCAGGACTTGACGCTCGAAGATACGGACGGTCGGCAATACTTGCTCAAGAAGGGTAAGGGTACCAACATGCAGTGGTCGACCAGCGTGACCCATTCCATGCCAGATGTCTGGGGCGCAGACGTTGCGCCGTTCAAACCAGAACGCTTCCTTAACACGACGGCCCAGGAAGACAAACAGAGACGAGGAGTCCTGATGCCATTTGGCGGAGGCCGGCATCCGTGCCCCGGTCGACACTTTGCTCAGACGGAGATTGCGGGGTTCATCGGCGGCATGGCTCTCGGGTTCGATGTGGAAGGTGTCAAAGTCCCTTCGGCGGGACCTCCGTCACTGGGTGCTGCGGCGAGGCGTCCACTGGGGACTCTGGGCAACGACGAAATCAAGATTTCGCGGCGTCAGGGCTGGGAGGACGTGAAGCTGAAGTTTGTATGATCTGCATCTGTCCAAGGTTCGCTTGGTCAGCGACTCGATCATCCGGTGTTCCAAAGCTGCAATTATCGACTGCCAATTCTGTGCAACATTACCTCTACGTGTTAGACGACGAAGCGTCGCTCGAGAACAGAAACTAGCCGTTCAAAGTGGTTGCAGCCACCAAGCTGCCCCCTGTCAATCCCGGCGTCATGCGTCGAGCTTCCAGTCCGTCAGATGCAGGCCGACAAAACGATGTACGGCGATTGGCAGACCAAGTCACCCGGAGGAGAGTGACGAGCCAGATGCGGTGCAACGGCGCATGTCATCTGCGATGTGCCAGCCATACAAGAGGCGGCGGGCGGAGGAGCGGTCGATCCTTCAGGACGGACTGGCCAACCAGCGGGAGGTAAACTGTAAGTCGACTCGCCCTGTGGGTGATGCGATGCAAGGGTGAGAAGCGGCTACTACGGTAAGCGACGGGCTGATAGGTAGGCGCAGTGCACAGAGAGAGATAGCCAGCTTCACCGTGCTGTCGCAACGCATCTCGACTCTGACACCTAGATACTGATAGACAGCTGCCAGTGGTGGGCGGAACAGCACGCACAGCCGCGGGCCGCGATACAGGACCCGGCCCCGTCGTGAGTTTGCGGTCTGCCCCCAGAGCGAGGGGTCCTTGGGCGCGGAGCAGAGTGGACTCGAGGCTCGGCATCCTTCAGGGATTGTTGTCGGGATGTGGTATCGGTGAAGGATATTGGGCAAGCCGGCGTCCGTTTTCCCTCCTCACCGCCCTATGGCAGCCGGGGGGTCCTGATGCAGCACCCTGCATTTGCATTGGTTTTTCATGTCGTTGATGGTACGGATACCCGATTCACCCCGGGGATTCCGGTTCATCAGCATTGCTTCTGGCGGGTGTCTTCCAGGGGTAGCAGGGCAGGTACAATACCCTACCTACCTCTCAAGGTGCCCAGCCCATGCAGTCGTTGATGAGTAAGTAGAGCCGGACATTGGAGCTGCGAGGTGATGTGGTGGTGGTGTGCGTGGGAGCGATGGGGGGTAGGTAAGTTGATTGGCAAATGGGTGACAGTCCAATGCGCGATGAACGGGGAATGATGTCCCGAGAAGTGGATGAGCCGACAAATTTTCGACAAGAATTCTTCAGTCAGAGTCGATAGAATCGAGGCCGATTGTCGGCAGGACCTGAGCCAAGTGGAGTTGGCCGAGGAGCTTTTACAGCTCCTTCCTTGGAATGCGTCTAGGTATGAGGTAAGAGCTCATTTGGTGCACATGATGTAGAGCTTTCCCCCCCCTTTCTTTTCGTACCTATTAGTTGCCCTCGAGGTACCTTCCCTACCTTTCCTCAGGTACTAGTGTGAGTTGGACCGAAGGACCCAGGTTTATGTACCTTCTGCGGGTCACAGTCACAGGCACAGAACACTGAAGGAACCACATTGCGCCATCTTGACGGCAAGAACCACTGAACATGGAAGAAGGATGGAAGGAACGAAGAAGGGACATGTGGGGACTTTTGACCTTACACTTGTGCCTTCTCAACGCAAGCCCCAACCGATAGGAAGCAGCTGCCTGCTGGCTACCTACCTACAACAGCAATACCTAGCAAGAGCGCCCGCGAGTTTTTCTTGCTGCTGGCGCTGCTGCTCCGAACCTGCAACTGCCCTTTTCCCGCGGGGTTCTGTCCGCCGCGCTTCCGGGCCGGAAGAGCAGGTCAAAGTCCACTTTTTCGCTTTTCATTCTTCGGCCCATCTGCAGTGAGACTGTCAGGCAGGCACTGACAGAACATGGCACCCATCGCGTAACGATGGATGACACACAAGCGCAGGTGCTGGCCGCGACCGTAATCCGAGTTGTAACAGGCCAAAAAGTTTGGAGTGCTGCGGCGACCCCCGCTTTCCCATTCCCATTCCCATTCCCATTGCCCTTGCCCATTGCACGCAGGTTCAGCGGCCGCGGGAGGCAGGTGGTTGGGATTTCTGTAGTGCAACAAAGTACAACTTAGGATGTACCTCAGCGGTACGTACCGTTAATACCGACCGGGACCCAATGCTCAAAGCCCTGTGTGGGCGGAGATGCCCCTGGCACCTGACGCAGATGGGAGGCGACGCCCAACTTTGGGGGAAACAGAAAGGCAGGAGCAAACCGGCGAATGGAACAGGTCCAGCCCAGAGCTCTTTCCCCCGCCTGCGAAGGGCGACTTCATGCGCCGCGGTCTGCACCGTGCAGCCCAGCGCCCAGCCCAGTGTGAGGTGCTCTTCAGGCCGCAGGGCGGGGAGGCCCCACTACCGGGGAGGCACAGAACACTGGGAAGACAAAATTTGGCGATCCGGTCATTTTGTGTCTTCCCATTGGTTGTAGCTTCCCAAGGCAGCCAGGGGACGGCGACCATGGTGGGGCCCCAAAGGGGAAGGGGAAAGCTCGAACCCTAGCTGGACGAGATACGTACCTTTCCATCTTCCTTCCATACCCTACCTAGGGCAGGCACTGTGAGTCTGTGACGGCGTTTTCCTTCTGACAAGCGCTACACCCTGCGTGCGCCTGCTTTTCTCTGGTGTACACTAATACCCCAGGTGAGCCTAATAAGCCATCGAAGCACGCCGACGAAATTGAGAGGCGTCGACCGGCGAGGAAACAAGTTCGGATGAGAACTTTCTCACCTTTTTAGCTTCGAATCGATGCGAGCCAGAGCTGTCTTTCAAGCTAAGCCAACCCGTAATATCAGAAGGAAGGGAAAACCCACCGGATACGGCACGCCAGCAGGCAGGGGTCCAACGGGAAACCCTTTTTCTTTTCTTTTCGCCGCGACCAACGCAACACCAGCATCAGAACGCGACGTCTCGCTACTATCGCCTACAGTTTTACGATGGATGATGTGCGCGACTCGCGGAGCATGGCTCCGGCCAGAAACACGGACACTGGCATTGGTAGTACTGACTGGCACACGCAGACATTGAAATGCCTAACCAGTACTCGAGGCACAAGAACACACGACAAGAGAGACACGCCACCTTATTACCCCAACTCGTGCCTCCATTCCTTCCATGTGGAGAGAAGGAAGAGAGAGAGGTAAAGGTGGTGGTCCCCTGTCCAGCCAGCCCGTATTATCGTTGCTGCCGAAAGACACGCCATCGCATCTTTCCTCGCCGTGCCGCCGTCCACCGCCAGTTCAGTTTCTGGTTTCCGCTGTGTGGCTTTTCGAGGTGGTTTCGATGCAGCTCGTGCATTCCCCATGTCACCACCTCACATTCTGCATCTGCGGTCTGCATCTGTTTGGCGCTCTTTCCGTCGGGCTGGCATCTTTGATCCGGCAAGGGGATCCAACCTACCCGCGTTCTGCAGCCGGCTACGGATACATTACCCATCATAAGAATTTCCAGTAGTATCCGTAGCTACAGGTACTACACACCCTCCGCCGACTTGTTCTCGTCATCATCGCCATCATACGTTCGAAAGATACATCATAGCCATCGCCGTCTTCTCCTGTAAGACGTGCCTTATTGGACAACATCAAAATTGAAGAGGACAGTCGACAACAGTCTACAGAGGACGTTCCTCGTCAGATGCCTGTCGACCTGTGTCATGTTATTGCCAAACGGACACGCACTAACAAGCCACTAGGAGTCTGCGGTCCGCCTCTGGCTGCATGTCGAAGCTTAGGGTCACCCCCGATCGTCATCCCTCGCACGCCTTTGTCCCATCCCCATCCCCTCTTCTGATTTTCCCCCGCGCGCCGCCCTGCGCTGGCTTCCATGTCGAGCGGTTGCCGTCGTTCTGTCTCACGTTCTCGAGCTCTGGAGCTCTGCGTTCGTCGCGAGGCGCGCCACCCTTTTCCAAGTCCCACCTGCACCTGCAGCTTCGACTCGGGCACGATAGACACGAAAAAAAAAAGACGTTTGGCGAGAAAACTCAAACAGACGATAACAACCTAATTCGCCGTGTTTAAATACCCTCGATTTCCAGTAACCGGTACATTGGCACAAGAAATAAGAAATAAAATCAATCATTGTTCAAATCCCGACTTCATCAACGACATCACAGCATCGCGAACTCGACGCAGAGAAGGAGAAGCAAAGCTCGAAGAAAAAACACACATACACACACACACACACACACACGCACAACAAAGCCACCCCGGGCGCGGCGTAGTATCGACATCATCGTTTCCCATCAACGGGGGGCGGCCTGTCTCACTAGCGCGAACGAACCTCCCCCGGTATCCCTGTCGCGTTCCGGCTGATTTGCGCCCATTTGCCAGGTCACACGCAGCCAGCAGGCCACCAAGACAAGAGAGAGAGGGAGGGAAAAGGGACCGGGACCCTGGCCAACCCCGGGCGAGCGAACGAGTGAGAGAAGCCAGACGAGGGCCAAGGGCCAAGGAAAGGGAAGAAAAAAAAACAAAAAAAAGGATTGAGGTGAGAGCACAGGCACCGGGACAGGCGCGCACACACACACACTACTACGCTACTCCCACCCACACACACACCCGCACCACCCACACCCACAGCAGCAACAACACAAGCTGCTGCTGCTGCTGCTGCTATCCTCGCTCCATGCCAGTAGCCGGTCCAGCTCCACCGAAACAGGACCCGACCAGGGGGGGTCCATCCGAAATAATTCTGCCGTCCGTGTAACAACAGTGTGTCGCGATCCTCCCGACCTTCTCGACTCTTTCCTCACTCATTCACCAACCCTGGCCGCAGTACCTCGCTGGGCCTGCACGTTGCCCAACCATCACCAATCTTCGCTCCTCAACCTCCTTCACCCCTTCCCTTACCGCGACGAGCCATCGACGATTACATCGTCCATCCAGCCGCAGCCTCGGCTTCCCAGCGACTCGACCCATCGCGTCGTCGTCGCCTCGTCCTCTCTCCACCGCCATCCCGA
Source organism: Colletotrichum musicola (assembly GCA_014235935.1). NCBI lineage: Eukaryota > Fungi > Ascomycota > Sordariomycetes > Glomerellales > Glomerellaceae > Colletotrichum > Colletotrichum musicola. The sequence goes on along the minus strand of WIGM01000680.1, from coordinate 9,805 downwards.
CGCACCTCACCTCACGCCTATGAGCAATCCACCTTGTGGGCTCTGGAGCTAAAAACTCGGCGCGATGGATCCAAGACAGCCGCCGCAGCTGCCCTTCTCGCGCAACGCTGCGTCGCAGTACAGTCGTTCTCCATTCCCACCCGCTGCGAACACGCCGTCAAACTCGACTCCGAATCAGTCTCCATTCCCTCCCGTCTCGTCCCATCCGCCATCGTCGAATCCTGCCTTTGTCGATCACCAGCGACGCTCCTCCGAGAACTCTTACTACGGCCCGGGCCCGAGGTCGTATCCTCAAGAGTCGGGCTCCGTCCCGCCGCCTCCCTCGGGCCACTCGAGACACCCGAGTGCATCATCGCTGCCTCCCGGCGCCCCCATGAATAGGAACATGCCTCCGCCGGCCTCTCCTCCGCAGCCAGGCAACCCGCAGCCGCCGTCGCATCAGATGCCCCATTACGGCCTGCCCGCACCGCGGGGTCCGCCTCTGGCTCATGGCCACCCGCAACAGTATCCCGTCGCTCGGGAGCTGCCCGCGCTGGGCCCGATAACAAGGACTGGGAGCACGGGCAGTTCCATGTCGATATCGTCGATGCTTGGAGGACCCTCCCCGATGCCTAGAGATTCCCAGGGGCCCAGGTCGCTCTACAATCCTCCTGGGACTTCCGCGGGAAATGGGCCCTTCGCGGCGTCGCCCATCATGAGCCAGGGCTCTTCCGACTATCAGCAGTTTAGGAGGCCTCAGACGCCAGAGATTGGCCGCCCCTACGACCCGAGAGGCAGCGCCGCCGCATCTCCGCAGGGTGCTTACTCGACAACCCCCGAAGTGCAGCGATATGGCACGCCGCAAGCCTATCATCAGCGCGGGCCCTCTGCGCAGGATGGGCGCGAGTCGAGTCAGATGCCCCCCGGCCCGCCCCCGAGGCCAACGAGCCAGCCGAAGTCTTTTGCCGGCATGCCCCCGAGACCTGTCGACGTGGGACGCAATAACGGTGGTCCAGAAGAGATGTATCAGCGCCGCGAGGAAATGCCGAGAGGATCGATGGAATATAACCCAGAGAGGCCAGGTCTTAAGCATATGAACTTTGACGAACGGTACCGTGCGGAGCGAGAACGTCGCGAAGAGATTGAGTTTAGAGAAAGAGAAAGAAGGGAGCGTGCATATTCGGGCGGCGAAGGACCGCGCGGCCACCCGCCTCATCAGGGCGAGTATCGACCACAAGAGATGCCCCGGGGTCAGCCGCCGCCGCCGTTCGGTAGGCCGCCGGACGCACGAGAGCAAGGACCGTGGCCGCCTCGACAACCACAGCCCTTTGAACAACAGTCACGCGTTCCATACGATCCTGCCGGCCTTCATCCACGACACCACGAATATCCCCCGACGTCTGCACCCAACTACCCGAACCAGAACCATCCTACGCCTGGTCCCCAGTACCAGCAACCGCCCCCAGGGGACCGCTTCGGCCCCCCCAACCATCCTCAACAGCCGCCCCCTAACCAACCGGGGCAGCCTCAGCAGCAGCAGCAGCAGCCGCAGCCGCAGCCGTTCGACTCTCCTGACCGCCAGCGAGTTAACCACCTCCACCCTCAGCCGCAGCCGCAGCCGCATCGCCGGCCTGAGGAGGGACCGCCACCCCCGTCGGTCGCGTACAACGTATCCCACGGCCCCCCGATCTACGATTCTCCCCGTGCCCGCCCGGCCGAGGAGCACCCGAACGCTCAGAGAAACCTGTTGGCTGTTCAAGAGATTAACCGCAAGGGTCGGGTGTCTCCGCTGCCGCAAGCTGTGCAGGGCGCGCAGCCGCAGCTGCCGGGCCCTGGAGGCGAGCCAGGCATCAAGAGCGAATTCGGACGCATGTTCTCTGGAATCGGAAGCGGTGTCACCGGCCTCGGCGTACCAAGCCCCGTGCCTGCAGGGGCCCAGCTCCCGTACACGAACGCGAGTCTTGCTCGGCGCGACGAGACCGACAGCGCCACGCATGACTCTGGGCCCGACGCAGCACCCAAAGCACCCCCAGCGAAGGGCAGGAGGAGAAAGCTCAAGGAGGAAGATGCGAAGGGCGAGGAGGAGAACACAGGGCGGGCCACCCCGGGTGGGCGAAAGCGACCCAAAACTCACCCTCACCACCATCATCAGTAAGTCTCTACACATTGCACCCGCCATTCCAAACTAACAATGACAGTCACCACCACCACCACCACCATCACGGCCCGGAGCATGCCCATGCTCATGCTCATACCCATGCCGCCCATGTTCATCCTCACGCTCACACCCACGCCCTTGCACACGTTCCTGCCCCCATCGGCACGACGCCCTTCAAACACATCAAGGGAACGACGCCGGTTCCATCCCCCACTGGGCCCGGGAAAGATCTCCCCGTCGCTCACCACCACCACGTGCCCCGAGCCGCACTTCAGCACGTACATCAAGCGAAGGAGACGCCGACGAAGCAGGCCGTGCAGAGCCCAACCATTGTCGTTCCCCCGAAGCCGAAGACGCTCGTAGTGTCGAAAGCCGTCCTCGAGTCGGTGGCCCATCGCCCACGGACACATCTTGGCGACGTGCTCTACGAACCGCAGCTCAAGCCCGCGAGACAAATACCCAACGTGCCCTCGGGGCGTGGCTTTGCTTCGAACCCCACGCCCCTTCCCTGGAAGATGATCCAAGGCAAGGAGAACTGCACGCTCACCGTCAAGGTGCCAAAGGTGCATTTGACACCTTCTGCAAGGGAAGAGATCACGGCGCGAAGGGCGCTGTGGGGCACCGATATATACACGGACGACTCGGATGTCATTGCCGCTTGCATACACGGTGGATGGATTCGCGGAGAATGGGGCGACGACGTGGACACGGATTTACTGGACCTCGACCGCGGCCTAGCGGCCCCCGAGAGGGAGGTTCCTGCGAACAAGAGACGCAAGGAAAAGGAGAAGGAAGACAAGGCCAGACAGGAAGCCAACTCGGCTACGTACCTCGACAAGCCTCCCAAGACGGGGCCCGTCAACATACCGACCGACCGCGACATGCACGTTAGCCTGCTGATCCTTCCGCGCCTGGAGAAATATGGCAGCACCACCCGGTTCGGCATCCAATCGAGGGAATTTGGTGGTTGGTTCAACGGACGCATATCAGTCCATGACGGCATCAGCTTCCAGATCACGGGCATTCGGTGGGTTAGCAACGGCGCCGGCGCGCAGAGCCGTCTTCGCGGGAAGGGTCGCAGGGAGCGCATGCGAAAGGCCTTGGGAGGGATGAGTGCTGCCAGCCGCGGCCTCAACGGGGCCCAGCTGGAGCAGGAGAAGCAGCGTCTTAATAAGATCCGAGACGAGATAATTTCTGGAAATTGGTGGAAGCGAGACGACCCCGACCAGAAGCGCGTGGCGCAGGACGAAAGGCAGCCGAGCGAAGGTGACAAGGAGAACCAGCCGGCAGACAAGGTCCATAAGGCTGACCACGCGGACGGGGCTGCTGCTGCTGCTGCTGCTGCTGCTACTGCTACTGCCACGTCGAACACGGATGATAAGATGGACGTGGACGAGAGCACAAAAGGTGCAGTGGCACCAGTCTCGTGATTGGATGAACTGAACTGGCATTGTCTCTTGATGACAAAAAAGCACAGGATAGTTCTCCGTGTAGATATAGTCGGAGTAGGATAGGACGGTTACAATACCCAGTCTTTTGAGTACGAAATTAGGATTCCTGAGCAATTGGTATCTTGAGACTGTCACTTGCATTGTACACTGCTGTTTTTACACTCGTCTCTGCTGGCTCCCACTTCCGACCTGGACGCAGCGATTCTGCTGCAAGCTGCCAGAGCAGAGCAACCCCCCCTAATTTCTTCCGATCATGCTTTTCCCTCTGTCCGTGTCCAGCCCAGATGCTCTTCTCTTCAGAAGTCCGTCACGCGGCCGTTGTAGCTCCAGTCGCCACCCGCGCCCCAGCGAAGGGGCTCCCTCTTGGGCCCGCCGACCTCGCCGGTGCGCGGGTTCACGTCGCCCTCGAACTCGGGCGGGGCGCCGCGGACGTAGTTTGGGTGCATCGTGTCCTCGTCCGAGGAGGATATTGTGGGGGTCGGGGGTTCTGTCGCCGCTGCTGTTGCCGTCGTCTCGGCGGAGGCGGATGCGGAAGGGGTGGATGAGCTGGAAGCTTCGGCGTCCTCGACCAGATGTTGGAAGGCGCTTGACACGGAGGCTTGTCTCTGCAGGCGCTCGAACTCGGCTTGCTGGTCGGGGGGGAGGCGCGGGGGAGCTGGGCCGCGGGAGAAGGTTGATGATGCGCGGGATGGGGCGCGGGGGAGGAGGAGGGGCAGACGGCGGAGGAGGCGCGACATGGTTGTGGTAGTTGCTTTTTGGTCGGAGTGGGAGGCGGCTGTTGTTTGGTTTGGCTGCGGTGAGGTTTGGTTTGGCTGCGGTGAGGTTTGGGTTGGTTGTGGTTGATGCGAAGTTGAGGCGTGGGTGATGGCGAAAAGAGCAGCTGGAAAATGTCATTGATGGCGTTGCCCGCCTCCTTCCGAATGGGTCCGGTGGCGGAGGGACGGGGAAGGGGCCGAGGTTTGCCGATCGCGCACGAGCCTCTTTTTGTGTATCCACTCTTTCTGCGAGGGCGGTGGAGTTTAAATCCAGTTCCCTTCACAGGAGACCCAAGGTGGTCCGCGTGTTGTCAAGAAGTTAGTTACCTACAGTTTGTGTATTTTTGTAAGCCAAGTCGTGGTCTTTTTTTTTTTTTTTGGAGATTTTTGATCTTCACCTTGTCTATGGCGAACTCGACTGGTACTCTGGAAACCGCGTTGTAGTTGTACATGAGGTAATAGGAAATAAACAGGGGTTGATTTGAGTTACTTCAAGAGTAGGTAGCCACTCCCATCCATCCTTCACAAAACTCGACTTTCCTCGCCACAAGAACTTTCTAAATCCTGGGCGAAGCCTTGAACGCCGCCCGTATCTGGTCCGCGGTCAAGGGCGCCGCCTTGGAGACCAGAACCGGCCCCGCGACCGTGTCCGGGGCGAGTTCGTTCAGCGACGTGATCTTGGGTTTGTAGTTGACTTGGATCTGGAGATTCCATTCGTCGTTTAACCGCCCAAAAATGCCCCCCTGTATCTGAGCCAACAGTTGTGAACCTCGCTCAAGCATCTTGACGAGCAAACGGTGACCCCGCCGGGTGAGTGAGTGAGCTTGCAAACATAGGCATCTTCCTTGTCTTCCTCTACATATCCCTTCTCACGCACTTCCACCCCGATCTGATCAGCCGTCAATCGCCCCATCGAACGATCGAAATGTCAAGACCAAAGCGAGACGGACTGGCCTGGGAGGACGGCGTGCTCGACCTCGAGCCGCGCTGGGCCCGGGAGCCTTCGGTGGATGCGATCAATAAGGTCTGCCGTCGGAAGCTGGGCGTCGACTGCGACGTTTCGTTTTACTCCAAGGGCGCGTTCAACAAGCTGTATCTCGTAACCAGCCCGAATGGCGACAAGTCGCTCATGCGCGTGTCGCTTCCCGTCCACCCCGGCCAGAAGACCCGCGGAGAGGTGGCGACGCTGCGCTGGCTCAAACGCTGGACCGACGTCCCCGTGCCTTCCGTCCTGGCCTTTGACGACTCCGGCGACAACGAGATCGGGTTCGAGTGGATTCTCATGAAGCTCATGCCAGGAAAGCCGGCGTACGGGCAGTGGCGGCGCATGTCCATGGCCCAGAAGGAGGCTCTGACTGAGAGCATCGCCGGCCTCTACGCCCAGATCCTCAACCACAACCCTGAAAGGACCCCCTTCAGAGGCATCGGAGCACTCGGCATTGACAGAACCACGGACCAGACGCAAGAGAAAGAGCAGCAAGGGAAAGAGCAGCAGAAGCCGCATCAACAAAAAGCAGACCTCCACGTCGCACCGGGCGAAATCGTATCCCTGCAATTCTTCTGGGGCGAGCACTACGACTACGACGTCTCCCGCGGCCCGTTTCGCTCGAGCCACGACTGGCTGCACTCCTTTCTGCAGGTCGTCGTCCTGGAGTACGAGTCCCAGCTGCGCGAGGCGGAAGACGACAAGGAAAGGCAAGACGTGGAAGAAGCCTCGGCAGTCCCGCGCAAGCTCCTCGCCTTGCTGCCCAAGATCTTCCCCACCATCCAGCACCCCGCCGAGCAGACGTTCCTCTGGCACAACGACCTCTCGCTGCAGAACATGCTGGTCGACGACGGCGGGAAGATCACCGCCGTGCTGGATTGGGAGTGCGTGTCGGCCGTGCCCCGCTGGGCCGCGACCGAGACGCCCAAGTTCCTGAGCGGCAAGGCGAGGGAGGAGGTGCCCGACCGCGACGGATATGCGGATGAGCAGGAGGAATTCCGCAGAGAGGGCGACGACGACAAGCTGGATAATGAGGGCAAGGAAGAGCTGTACTGGATCCACCTTCTAGAGTACGAGAAGACGCGGCTGCAGAGAGTGTACGCCGCGCGGATCGAGGCGCTGTGCCCCGGCTGGGCGGCGGAGGTCGAGGACGGCGCGCTGAGGAGGGACTTTCTCGAGGCGCTGCATCGCTGCTTGGACGGCTTTCACTTGCGGGGCGTCGCGAGGTGGGTTGATGCTATCGAGGCAGGGGAGTTTCGACGGCTTGAGGACGTGCTTCAGATGCCGTGAAGACTTGGAGCATGGTTTGGAGTCAGTTCGATGTCACAGAGTGAAGGAAGCGAGGGTGGGAGAGAGGCCGTTATGCAGCCATCGAGAGATCTGTTATATGTCGTAGCGAGCGACAGCATTCGTGGGTCTAGTCATTCGACCGTAGCAGCCTCGATACCCCGTAAGCTCCCTCGCCGGTTGTTCTGCGTTGCTCTGTTGGTGGAGGCACCATGTCCCAGTTGCCATGTGTGCTGCCACCACCGGAGCTGTTTCTTCGACCAGCTTTGCCGGGAAGCGGTCTTCCAAGGCTCGCTACACCTTGTCCAGGTCATTATGAATGGCTTCTCCCGCTTCCATCGCTCGGACGGCGTAGATCTTGCAATTAGTCACATCGATTCTGCTAGGGGTCGGTCTGGTTCTAATGAGATGTGATTCGGCAACATGCCTGTGACAAGGTTATCTTCTATCCTGGAAACAGGTGGCTGATACGAGTGACGGTCGAACGGGGTGCATAAGGGCGAACGGAGTCCTCCACAAGTACATGCTGCTGTCTCCCGTCATTGAGAACAACTCGACAGTACAGGATGGCTTCTTTCAAAACCTCGTTGATATGGGGCGGATACCAGCGTGGGAGTTTCAGCGAGTCCCGCTCAAAGCCACCCAAGAGCCCGTATTTAACCCAATCCCCCTAGCCATCATGGGCTTGAGGATGTCTGTTCGTTTTCTTGTTGCGTACGCAAGAGAACGTCTAATCTCATGATGCTTGATATTTTTCAACTTCTTTAGATGGCGTTTATATTGTTCCTGTGTCAAGGAGTCGCCAATGACTTTTTCAGTTCTGAGCCGTTAATTCGGTTCCTTACATTGATCCATAAACGTACAGAGAAGCGTCAGTATCAGCGGTGGCCCTTGCAATGCTTAGACAGACTGGTCTTGGAAAATGAAACAAGTTAGCAACCATTAGTGCCCAGCTTTAGCCCCGTCTGACGGGATATCTTGAGCGTAACAGAGAATGCACGGCGTCTATAACACGACAGGTACTCAGCGAGAGCCCGAACAACCTGTAATAACCTGCCTCTTCGGCTTCGTTATCTCTCATCTGCCCTGGTTGGCAAGAGGTCTCGCTTCACATGATTCTTCATCGTAGTTGAAGTACTGAATTTGAGTCTTGGCAACATGTGAACTCCATACATACGCCGAGCAACGTCTCTAGATGGACGCGTACTGCTTCACCTACGAACTCGATGATTCGACACAATGCTGTCGGAATTCCACAGGCGTGGTAGAATGGAGGTGTGACCCATGTGGGTTATCTCCGCGCAAATACGTCACAGTCCCGACACCTCGCAGGCAGACCGCACCGCTGCACCGGAGAACTCGCCGTGGATCCACCCGGTTGGCCCAACTTCCCCGGAGTAAAGTCCTCCCTCGTACGGGCTCCAGCAATACTCCGTGCGGGGTCTGCTTTCCTATCATCGGAATTTCACTTCAGATCGGAAATTTTAGAAGCTCGACTCGCTGGTTACACGGGAATCTGAGTCGGCTCGTGGGTAATGGTGAGGAAAGGTTGCCGTCATGGAAGCTCTAGCCGGTGCCTATTCAGGCAAGGGATGGGCACCACAACGGGAAGCTAGCTCCTTATCAGCAGCGTGTCAGCACCGAGGCACCGGCCCCCGGAGCTAAGGGGTTAAGCTACTCCTGCCTTAGCGGCATCGCAACTCGGCTTGGGCCGAAAGTCTCCCTTGAGTGGCTTGATTCCCGCGATGGCGGACGACTCGTAGACGTCATTCACCAGTTGCTTTTCCTCCGGTGCTCCTGGATACAAACTATACGGTAATGAGCTCACGGAGCTTTTGTCTGTGTAGAGCAGGCTGTGGCAGGGCCGACTGAAGCGGGGAGGACTAGGTGGTGCCGAAATTCGAGCGTCATTGAGGGAGTTCCGCCATATAAGAACAACTGAGTAGGCCATGTTTGAGTAGGAGGAAAACAATCATCAGTCTCGCGAATCATACATCATCTACGAATAAAAGTCCGCCTAAGAAAATGAAGATGAGCTACCCGGAAAAGTTTGAGGGATTCTGCGTCCAGGGCCCCAAGTCGTGGAACAAGTTCACCAAGGAGACCCTGACCCCGAAACCGTTTGGAGATCACGACATCGACGTGCAGATCGAATGCTGCGGCGTGTGCGGATCTGATGTGCACACCGTTACCGGCGGCTGGGGCGAGTACGAGGGACCCCTGTGCGTCGGCCACGAGGTGAGTCTCCCGAGACATGCAACGCAACGAACGATGATCTGAAGCCGTCAAGGTTGTCGGCAAGGCGGTCGCCGTCGGGAAGAGCGTCAAGGACGTCAAGGTCGGCGACAGGGTCGGCGTGGGAGCGCAGGTGTGGGCGTGCCTGAAGTGCGAGCAGTGCAAGAGCGAGAACGAGAACTACTGCCCTCACCTGGTCGGTATGTGCCTCCAAGACAAGCCGAGTCGGCTGCGCGCCCACCATGAGACCATGTTCCAGCTGACAACATAAATCAGACACGTACAATGCCAAGTACGAGGACGGCAGCCAGGCGCATGGCGGCTTCGCTAGTCACATCCGCGCGCACGAGTACTTCACCTTCAAAATCCCTGACGCGATCAAGTCTGAGGACGCGGCCCCGCTCATGTGCGCCGGGCTTACAACGTACTCGCCGCTCGTCCGGGGCGGCGTGGGTCCGGGCAAGAAGGTCGCCGTCGTCGGTATCGGCGGCCTGGGCCACCTCGGCGTGCAGTGGGCCAAAGCCCTGGGCGCCGAGGTGTACGCGCTCACGCACTCCCCCGACAAGGCTGATGACTGCAAGAAGCTGGGCGCGAAGGAGGTCGTGGTCACGACGGAGAAGGACTGGGCCAAGCCGCTTGCCTTCAAGTTCGACTTCATGCTCAACTGCTCCGACATGACGAGCGAGTTCGATCTGCAGTCGTACCTGTCGACCCTGAAGGTCGGAGGGCAGTTCCACATGGTCGGCCTGCCGGACAAGCCGCTGCCGCAGTTCCCCGCAGGCCTATTCGCGAGCAACTCGGCCAAGATGACGGGGAGCCACATCGGGAACCACCAGGAGATGGACGCCCTGCTGAAGCTCGCGGCGGAGAAGGGTATCAAGCCGTGGGTCGAGACGATCGACATCTCGGAGGAGGGGTGCAAGCAGGCGGTCGAGAGGGTCCACGACAACAAGGT
>WIGM01000679.1:0-24111 GCA_014235935.1 Colletotrichum musicola | reverse complement strand
TAATGGACAGGGTCGTAATCGAGGATCCCATAGAAGACCAGGGATTCGACTTTGACTGGGAAGAGGAGTAGCCAGCGGAAGAGGAGTGGCCAGCGTCTTGTTTAACGACCTTAAAGATACTCAGGCTTGTTGATATTATCTGTCGCTGCGTTGCAGCTTGTTGAGGAGGGCTATGAGGAGTCGTACAAATGTACATTAGCCTCATTACGAATATCAAGACTGATGAGCTTAGTCTAGGCTTTTAATTCACCCTAGGGCTTAGTCCAAAAGCCTTTCCATAATCCGTGAGACTCGATGTATTCGAAGTATTGAATTACTCTAGGGCAAGGTATATAAGTTAAGTTTCCTGTCAGGCTTTCTTCTGGTTCTTCCTAGAGCCAGACCAATGTGAAGAAAAGAGTGCGATTGATGCAGTTTGCGCTTCTTGCTTGGGTCAGTGGTGATGTTCTGAACAGCTGGGCGAAAGTAAAAGGGGGTATATGATCCATCCTGTCCAAGCGGATGTCGCTCTTAGGTAGTGACTGGCCGTCATCATGGGGGTATTCTACCACGGGATACTAGGGCAGTGATGGACAGTAACTACCTGCCTAGATAGGTAGCTATGACATCGTCTGGGACAGCTGCACTGACTCGATCTGTGATTCACACATGTCATCCATCAAGAGCACATCGAGCACGCTAGCCGCGCCATGGAGGGCAGAGCAACCCAAGAAATCACACTTTTCAACGCGCGCAGTGTATACAACATCATCTTGATGCTTCTCCGAGAGGGAACTAGTCCCTCCTTTTAAGGCTTCGAAGGCAAAGGTTGCCCAAATCCAGAAGGAGGGAATAACTGGGCTCCGTCGGCAGCAACTGCCGTCGCCTGTCTCAGGACCTCTCAAACGATTTTCTGAATAACCTTGGATTCACTCAAATAATACCGGGCCCTTGTCCACCTACTTAAGGCTTTCAACGTATTCCACTCGGCAAGAACCTAGGCGGTAACCTAACTACCTTCCCCTCGTCCCTTCCCTTCCGGGACCTAGAGCAGGAAGAAACCACCACCCATTGGTCACACCACACCTTCCTTAGGCCACACTCTTCTTTTCATTCTGATAATCCCCTACCTAGGAATACGTACTCGATTAGAGATACTTAGGTTCACACCAGACCGGACCTGCCAACATGTCTAGTCAACGATCGAGTGTCCGTGGCTGAGTGGGTTAGAGACTAGCACCTTCTACCCTTTATCTCGCTAGTCTGCATCTCCCGGGATGTTTTTGTGGTTTGTTTGTTCGATTCAGCCTTTTGGCTTTTTTTGTTCATCTTTGTTCGGATATTTTCCCTCTTGCTCCCCCTTTCTACTCGTTTCCATTCTTGTGTTAGCGGTGGTTAGCATACGACATGTCGCCTTCGTCGAGTGTCTTTTATAATAAGGCTATTTTAGATCGCAAGTCCGGCAGAAGAAGCATGAGATATTAGGCAATGTTATTCAGGCCAGGATGAAAAAGGTGATGTGAAAAGGTGATGTCGGACAAGCCTCCAAGGCCAGGACTGAACTCGAGACCGGAGGCAATCCAGGGCAGGCAAGTTCAAGTACTTCGCAAGCGGGCAACTGTCGGAGGATAAATTTACCGGCAGCGCGAGATGACAGTGATCGGAGATATGGCCACTGCGGTGAGAGATGTGATGTGTTGGCGACGACATGACAATGTCGGCAGGAGCAACCTAGCGGGGAGAGAAAGGCTGAGAAATATTACTACCTCCTTCGCTGTCAAGATATCGAGACCCCCGCATTGCTGAACCAAAAAAAAAAAAACATCAGAGGAGAGAGAAGAAAAGAGGACTACTTCATGGTCGCGATTTGGTGGTCGCTGGAGATCGTCTCATGGGCGGCCGGAAACCCCGTGTGTGTATGCAGGGAGGAGTACCAGGACTTCGCGTGGGGAGAGAGACAAGAACCACGCATAGAGACAGCGACAGAAATCTTGACGACCCCTCTGCGGGGGCCCAGAGGCCGGCAAGTAGCAGAGAAGTCGTTGGAAGCCAAATGCGGACGACCATTGAACGTAGGGTCTCTTCCTCATGACGAACTGGTATGCTGGGCTTTGGCAAACGAGACTGGAAACTCAGCAAACAGGATTTCACTATGATGGCGAGTATTTCAATGCCGAGGAGACCACGAAAGAAGCCTCAGACCCCAGGAAGTAGGACAATCAGCTATTGGGCATCTGCAAGTCACGAGGAACGAGGATGTGGGAGGTTCCGCGATACGGAAGGCTGCGTTACAAGCAATAGTATGGCTCATTCCATAGCCATGAGCCTCTAAATACAAACAGGGGTCGATCGTGTTACTCTACAAAGACCAAATGCCACCAAGCCGAAGCCTTGAGAAGCCAGATTTGCGATGGTATCATCGTGCTGCCAAACAATTCCCTGACCCTTTCTCCAGAAAACCGGGCTTTTTTGGTTGATGTGGTATTTCCCTTTCCCTTTTTCCATTCCTATGAACGCCGGCCCAGAAATGCACTTCCATGGTTCATCGAGGGCCAATCCAGTTGGGAGGCCAAAAAAGAACGTCAAAATACAGCAGCCAACTGCATCCCAAGATCCGTGCCGTATGCAAGAAAGGACGGGTTGGATACTGATAATGGTTTACTGGGCGTTGGGGTCGGGGAAGGTGAAGCCGGCCGGGAATGCGGGCATCCCGTTAGGAAGAGTGGGAATGCCATACGGGAACTGCTGCGGCACCGGTTGGGCATTAGCTCCGGATGCTGGATTGTCGTCCCGACGGTTGTTGTTGCTGTTGTTGTTGCGGCGCCAGCGGCCAAGATCATCACGATCCTCGTCGCGTCCGCTGCGAGTGGAGCGAGGTCCGTGGTGCCCGCTCTTGTCAGTCTGCATGCGCCTGCTAATGGCCTTCGAGGACACGCCGGCACCAATCTCGATGTCGGGCTCCTCGACGACCATGCCCGTCTCGATAGGCATGCCTCCACTGCCACCATACTCAGCCGTAAGCATCCACTTTCTGTCGGCTTCCGTGAGCTTGCTGATGGGGATGATGCTGACACCGGTGGCATAGTCGCTACAGTCGCGAGGTCCAAAACCGACGCCCCAACGAGTCTGTCAAGAGTTAACGAGCGAACGGTGAGTGGTAAGGTACGAGATGTACTTACTCTAAGCTGCGAATCATTCTCGCGGCCCTTTTCCATGGCCTTCTTGGCACGGACGGCATCTTCGCGGCAGATCATCTTGACAAATGCGTGTCGTTTCTCCTTATTGACTATGCAAGTCTGAACCTGTCCGTGCTCACTGAAGATTTCGCGCAGTTCGCGCTCAGTATACCTACGAGGCTTGTTAGGACGCGCATCTTATGCATCCAAGGGACGATTGGCAGTCGTGACTTACTGAACGCCGCCGACGAACAGGGTGCGGCTGAGAACTTTGATGCTTCCCTTGGGAATCGAACTGTCGAAATCGACCCACTTCTTGCCGGAACCATGGCCAGGTGCCGGGCTGTGGCCGTTTCTGCCCACAGGGCTACGCTGGCGATACTCACTGCCGCGTCCGCGGGGATCGCGATCGTCATGGCGGTTGCGACCAGGAGACTGCTGGCCATAGTCATCACGGCTTCCACGAGGAGAGCCCCGCGTATCCCAGCGGCGGCTGGGAGATCTGGACCGCGAGCGACCGTAAGTTCGGCTGGACGATCGCGAGGCGTCGCCATATCGGTGCTGGTCACGATTGTCGTTGGACTGGCTCTGGTGAGGCGCACCCCATCCCTGTGCGGCAGCGTAGTAGTTCGGAGCCGCCGTTGTGGCCGGGGCAGCGGGGATAGCTCCAGGCTGAGCGCTCTTCAGAGCAGTGAGCAAAGAAGGAATCTTGTCCAAGGGCACGCCCTGGTCAGCCAGTGTCTTGATGAGCATCAGTTGCTGCTGGGCCTGAGCATCGAAGATGGGAGCAGCCGGCGGCTGCTGCATCGGAGTGGCACCGGGATAGGGGATGCTGACAGGCTGAACTGGGGGTTGAGGGGGCGCATATGAGAAAGGCGGAGCTGTGGCCGCGGGCTGCGAGATGGATGGCATAGAGAAGGCCGGCTGATGGTGATGTATGGGAGCGGCAGCAGCAGCAGCCTGCTTTTGCTGGTGCTGCGCAGTAACATGCTGGAGGTTAGATAGAACACTGAGTGCATTGCTCTGAGCTGTATTCTGGGCCTGAGCCTGAGCCGGGGTAGGGACAGGAACTGGAGCAGGAGCAGGAGCAGGAGCAGGAGCAGGAGCAGGAGCAGGAGCAGCCGGCTTAGAAGGTGCGGCAGCAGCAGAATTGTTCTGGCGTGCGAGATTGGCGAGAGCCTCCATTATGGCATTGCTTTGCTGGGCAGATGGAGGGGCGGGAGCCGCCGGAGCGGAAGGTCGGTTGTTGTAACCCATGAACTCAACCAAGCCTGGGGGTGGACTACCCTCCGGCGTTGTGGACTGAACTGGAAGGTGAAAATGTGTCAGTAAGATAAGACTCTGGCCTTTGACGATTGATGCTTGAAAGACAGCTAGGTGTTGGGTTGAAAGGAGAAAAAAAACATACTCGGTTCGGGGGTAGACTTCAACTTCTCCCGGAAGCCCTCTATCATGTCAAGTGGGAAGGTGTGAACCTTCTCCCAAATATCGAGCAACTTGGTGATTTTGTCCTACAAGACACAAAAGATTGTAAGTGGGATGTTTCTCAAAGCAATAATAAGCGCGTAGTAGTATGTAGGCTAAGGGCAGACGCGTGTGAGGGTGTAGGAGTGTCGGAATATTTCTCTGAGTCTTTGTGCTCGATTTTTTTTCCTTGTGTACAAAACAAAATGGAAGGAGCGAAAGATGGAAGGTGCCCGGCTTGCAGCACTCCAAAACTGGCAAAACCAACAGGCTGACTGCTGAGGACGGACAGACACTGGATCTAGCAACAGATTCCAGCATTTCAAGATTCGTGCTTACCTTCTGGCCGAACTGAATAATGTCATTCATCAATACTGGGAGGAGCTCGGTTACTCGATAAACACCAGCAGCATATGTTCCATCCGGGGCTGAGCCGTCTACATGCTGACCGTGAGACTTTGCCTGCTCCATCCACTTGCGCGTTACGGAGTCTACTACGTAGAGAACGCCTAGCTTGTGGGAAGCGGGAGCCTTCTTGAAGTGGGTGTATAGCTTTTGTACGAGAACTGATTCAGACTGCGAGAGAAGGCGAGTTAGTCTACGAAACTAGGTAGGCACTGGCGATGCGGTCGCGCGCGTTCGAGAGTCGTACCTGAACATTGTCTAGACATAGCTTGGTCAACGAAGTGATGCGAGATCCCGATACGCCGGGAGGTTTGAGGCTAAGCATGGCTTGGAGGCCATCCTCCAAGTCCGCAACAGGGGAAGTCATGGCCTTGGTTGCGAAGCGATGCTTGTGATGGTGATGGTGATAACGTGAAGGTGTCGTGCTGCCTTGGCAAGAACTTGCCCCGAGTGTGATAATACGACGGGACGAAGCTAGGATGGGTAGGCAAGGGCGCAGGCAATGATAGTGAGAAAATAGAGAGCCTGCAGTGGCCAGCAGCCGACAAAGACGAGTTCTTAGGCCACCGCAAAAGTTGCGCCGTGAAGGGTTTACTCGTGGTGTAGGTAGGTATGGTAGGTACGTGAGGTCCCAAGTAAAGGCAACGCGACCACGATGGTTCCCTGGTACGGATGCCTAGATCAGAACCGATCGCCCTTTCCCCCGATCAAGTTTGCGTATTTTTACGAGCCGCAGGAAGAAATCCCAAATGTCGCAGACCAGCACTCTAAAAGTACGAACGATTCGAGCCTCTTGAAAGGGACGACTCTCTACTTGTACGAAAGGAGCGAGCGACGCCTTTGCAAGAGCCGGCCAAGGTCACGGAAGAGATTCTAATGGAAGGAGTCGCTGACGACTACTCCTTTTCTTTTCTTTTTTTGGCTTCACCCACGGTCGGACTTTGCGGTCCGGTTCTCGAGAGCAGGATAGATGTTCGTCAAGATACGATGGGCCGAGATGGAGTATTATCAAGGCCTCGGTACGGAGGGGCGGAATGCAGGCTTGTGCTGAGGTTTGTCAGTAGTTAGGGTCGAGGGCAGGGTGAATGAGGATTGTAGGAAGGAAAGTCGAGGGTGGGGAGGGCGGACGGCAAGCACACTTTTTGTTGCAGAGCTGAGCTGAGCCAGCCGGGTGGTGGCAGACACAGATGGTCAGTGCGCACTATCTTTTTTTCGGACATCCCTGTGACACTGTCACTCAGGGCTTTGTCATCAAGATTATTGATAACTTGATAACGTGGTGGCCTTAGGCAGAAGAGACAAGGGCAACCATTTTCTTCAGGCAGAGACACTATCACTAGCTCCTGCTGCAGTGCTGACTAGCAGCACCTTGAAGCGAGATGGCAGCTCCACCGCCGAGGTTCTCCCGCGAACTCCCGCCGAAAAGAACAGCTGGCGAAAGGCCCGCCCGCGCCAATATGGGAATAATGGGAAATGCCCGTTGAGCGGCGCTCGGATTGGCCAAAGCTTCCGTCAACAGTTTTTGCGTTGTAGAATCGGCCGCTGTGTGTGCATCGCCGATGACAGCTGGGAAGGCCGGCTGACCCGGCAACGGCGGATATCTTTCTCGAGGTATCGTCGTGCTTCCGATGATAGCGAAGGGATCAGACATCATATTGACACGCGGATAAAACCCTGTCAAGATGTTCGTTTGTTGCATTGTCTTGCCGACACATATTGACACTCATATTACGTGATAACCGGGCTCATCGTCGCCTGGCTCAGCTTCCAGCCATGGGCGAACGGAACCACGATCCTGTTGTGCGCGGCCAAGCCAGAGCATCCTCGGATGAGGCGGTCGAGTCGCCTGCTGTGCCACGATTGGACTTGGAAGTTTTCTGCAGCCTCCGAGACAGGCAGGAGGGTCGCTGGCTTGTCCCCCCAATAGGTTACATCAGGTCTTGCGGGCGGGTCACGGAGGCTCGGAGCTCGCGGGAGACGTGCGAGACAGAGCTCCGAGCTCTGGATCTGCCCGGCGAGGATCAGCAACGCCTTGATTGACTTTGGCAGTGGCTTTGTTTACTCCTTGCTAACGCAGGCACCTCCAAGGCCGGCTTTCAGTGACAGGCTAAGGTAGGTGGACGCAGAGAACTCGCGGGGCCGGGCCGTATGGTCTTCGGGGCCCGGAGGTCCTGGACGTAATGCCGTTCAGTCTCACCGTGAGGTGCATCATAATACTGTACTACACTCCACATAGATTTATTCCTAGTCAAGGCAACGATGCTGGCCTTCATATATCGAGCAAAGAATGTGTGTGCCGCGCATGTAGTTGGCTCGCTGGGGTTCCGAACTTCGGACGATGGGCGGGTGCTCCGAGAGAAGCCGCCCAGGCATCCACACGACTTCGGCTTTTCGCGCGCAAAAACGGGGCGCTGGATACGGAGAACAACAAAGCTGGAGACAGCGTGCGCATACGGCAGGCCAGATTTTTCTACCTCAGATGAGTGGGTACTGTAGGTACGTAAAAAGACGGGGGTTCCTGAAGAGGAGACGAGATCCAGAGATTGACAGGACAGATTGATTGAATTCAGTTGAGGGGGGCCGCATGAAACGGTACCAGTCGGGCTTTCTGTAAGTACCGGTATCCCTCGAGGCCCTCCTTACCTCAGGAATCGACGGCTCAGAGGCGTCCCGCCACAATTGAAACCAGCCCGAGTAAGGAACACTGTGACATACGGCGTAAACGAAGGGAGCAGGGAGACTGGCAGTGGGCTGTCGGGTTCTAGATGGTGGCTAGGTAGTCTCTCAATTCATTCCGGTGAGAACACTTCTTGCTGCAGGACATTCACCAAAGGCGAGCTCAAAAGAGGCGCCGCGACGTTGAATTGTTCCAGGTTCTAGCGGCTGGTGCAATCTGGACAGCTCGCGGGCTTGCCTTCATTGTTGTTGGACCTCTGGGCCCGGCGTTGGGGGGCGCGCCAACGGGGCCAACCGGAGGCCGATGTACCTCGTGCTCCAAACGGCGCAGTGCAGATACCTCACCGCTGCTAGACGCCTCCCGTATGCCCGGGGTGCCCACTGGTATTTCCGTGCAGACCTGCCGCCCAGAGTGATGTAACTTCCGTGCAGGGGGTCAAGTCCGGGAACGCCTACCTCATATTTTTTTTGCCATTGCGCCTTTTTCTCGAGCCATTTCTTTCCTCTCTCCGACTTCCACTCTTCACCAGACCCTCACCTCTCAGTAATCTCACAATGGCCTCTGTCGCGCGTCTTTCCTCTTCGGCTCTGAGGACCTCCCTCAGGGCCTCCCCTTTCAATGCCAGGCTGACGGCCTTCAACGCCGCTCGCTGTTACTCCTCCAAGACCCAGGTAATACATTCTCCCGTCAGCCCGGCCGCACTACCCGAGGTTCCCCAGGTTCTACTGAAGGTATACTGAAGCTGACACGTTCGCATCTAGACCCTCAAGGAGCGCTTCGCTGAGCTTCTCCCCGAGAAGATCGAGGAGGTCAAGGCCCTGAGAAAGTGAGCAAGCACCCATTGGCTCCTCTCTATCGCGGGGCTCGACAGATGCTAACCTCGTCGTCTCATAGGGAGCACGGCAACAAGGTCATTGACCAGGTCACCCTCGACCAGGTCTATGGCGGTGCCCGTGGCATCAAGTGCCTCGTCTGGGAGGGTTCCGTCCTCGACGCCAACGAGGGTATCCGCTTCCGCGGCAAGACCATCCCCGAGTGCCAGGAGCTCCTCCCCAAGGCCCCCGGCGGCAATGAGCCCCTTCCTGAGGGTAAGTTTGTTTGCGAAACCGACCAGTCTTGACCGCACTGACGAGCAAACGCAGGTCTCTTCTGGCTTCTCCTGACCGGTGAGGTCCCCTCCGAGCAGCAGGTTCGCGACCTGTCCGCCGAGTGGGCTGCCCGTTCCGACATCCCCAAGTTCGTCGAGGAGCTCATCGACCACTGCCCTACCGACCTGCACCCCATGGCCCAGTTCTCCCTTGCCGTTACCGCTCTCGAGCACACCTCTTCCTTCGCCAAGGCCTACGCCAAGGGTGTCAACAAGAAGGAGTACTGGGGATACACCTTCGAGGACTCCATGGACCTGATTGCCAAGCTGCCCACCATTGCCGCTCGCATCTACCAGAACGTCTTCAAGGGCGGCAAGGTCGCCCCCGTCCAGAAGGACAAGGACTACTCCTTCAACTTCGCAAACCAGCTCGGTTTCGGCAACAACGCCGACTTCGTCGAGCTCATGCGTCTCTACCTGACCATCCACACTGACCACGAGGGTGGCAACGTCTCTGCCCACACCACCCACCTGGTCGGCTCTGCCCTCAGCTCCCCCTTCCTGTCCGTTGCTGCCGGTCTCAACGGTCTGGCCGGTCCTCTCCACGGCCTGGCCAACCAGGAGGTCCTGAACTGGCTCACCGAGATGAAGAAGACCGTCGGCGACGACCTTAGCGACAAGGCCATCACCGACTACCTCTGGTCCACCCTCAACGCCGGCCGTGTCGTCCCCGGTTACGGCCACGCCGTTCTCCGCAAAACTGACCCCCGCTACATGGCTCAGCGCAAGTTCGCCCAGGGTACGTATCCGCAATGAAGAAACACCCGAAACCAAGTGACACAAGCTGACAACCCTACAGAGAAGATGCCCAACGACCCCATGTTCAACCTCGTCTCCCAGGTCTACAAGATCGCCCCCGGTGTCCTCACCGAGCACGGCAAGACCAAGAACCCCTACCCCAACGTCGACGCCCACTCCGGTGTCCTCCTCCAGTACTACGGTCTTACCGAGGCCAACTACTACACCGTCCTCTTCGGTGTCTCCCGCGCCATCGGTGTCCTTCCCCAGCTCATCATCGACCGCGCCCTCGGTGCCCCCATCGAGCGCCCCAAGTCCTTCTCCACTGCCAAGTGGGCCGAGCTCGTCAAGAAGCTCTAAGCGGTTTCGCTTAGAGGTGAGGGAGAAAAAAGGTGAAGAAGACACGGACGCACATCAAGGTGCGCGCGTGGAAAAGTCAACAGGGTCGCATGAGCGATCTACAATAGACATGACAGGCAGCGTGTTGTTTCAGTCGGGGTGGATAGAGAGGCTTTGGGCGATACCATCCACTGCGCTTGTACAATACCGGGAAGGGTTGCTTTTACCGGGAATATCTGGGTTGTTTTAGTTATTGTGGTCGAGGCAAATACACCAATGCGAATTTTGAAGTTCATACAACGGTCCATTCACGCGAAGCTTTGAGCACAAGCCGACTTTTGACAGGCTGGACATTGGACGATCGTGGTCTGTAGCTTCTGGCGTCGAGAGGAAACAATTGCCGATCTATTCCCCGCCGTAGAGACGTCGCTGCGCATGCCGCGATGCATGGACTCGGCCGGACTAGGTACCATAGTAGGCAGGGAGCTATCCAAGCTTGGGACGAGCTCCTGCAGGAGCGTAATGCACGCGCCGTGCCTCACTAACACGAAGGGTCTTAGCTAAGCCCGGGACAAGTCCAGTTGACAGAAGGTTAGGTAAACTCTGTAGAGCTATGCGAACCATGCCCAACTGGAGTCCGACGAAAACACCATGGGCAAGCAAACAGGGGCCTGCAAAAGCAAGGCAGTCGCAGCGAGGGATGCGCCGAGAGGTAGAGCTGCCGGGACGCAATTGGACGGTTTGATGTTATGGTGACACAGATGTAGGACAGTCAATCACTTCACATATTGGGTACACCGCACATCCTTCTTTGCCCGGGTTGACAGACCTTGCTGGCTGGGATTGCTTCTTTAGATTTTCGTGGTCGTTCCCTCGTCCCGGAAGATCCCCACGGAATTTTGCGTTGAGCTCTCCAGATGGGGACAAGGCTGGAGCTGTTGGGGAGGTTGAGCTCCAGGGCGGGCGACTTAGTGCCCGTTTGGCGTGGTTGGCGGAGAGCACACGGGCCAGTCCGTGGGCACTGCGGCGCGGCGGGATGGGACCTGCGGTGCAGCTGGGTACCTGGGTACCTGCCTATCGGGCCCTTTTCGTTGATTTGGGACTGATTGCCGGAAGCCGTGGTGGTGGCTTAGGTGAGGTGAGGCACCTAAATCACCCGGAGGGAACAATGGCTTGTTTTGTTTGTTTGGTGGACGCCGCTTCTTCTAAGCTGGCTTGGGCTGACATCAGACTGCGCGTAGATAGGTAATCGAAGAGCGAGCGAGCGAGCGAGCGCTTTCCGTCACTTGTTTGAGTGTGAGATGTTCTCGTCGGCAAAAAGGCATCCAGGGAGAAGGAAAGGGAGTCTCTCGTATTATAGGTCACCTCAGCAGGTAATGCGGATGTGGATTTCCAGACCAGCCGCTACACTAATATCAGGTCTTAGATGTTCGCATTCCGCCTCCGTGTCACCGTTACAAGCCCGCCCGGCACCCAGATGCGCGAGGACAGAGTACCGGAGTGAAACTCGCCAAGCTGACATACGCTGCAGCAACCATTGGGGGAAAGCAGCTGGGGCTCGGCCTGCAGCCAGCGCGGACTGGACAGATCTGCCTCGAGAACAGGTAAGGTCGGGGCGATGGGCAGGGAGGTAATCAAAAATCATACCTAAATCGGCGGTAGGCATACGCACACGCGTAGGAGCTCTCAGCGGCAGCTCATCAGCCCTGGGGACCTGAGAAAAAAATTGAGGGCCCCTGGCTCACTGTTTCGCTGCCAAACCCACCCAATTCCCACGTGCAAAAGGCGCCGTCTCCCTCGCCGCGGAGCTGCTGTCCCTCTGTTCTGTTCTTTCTGTCTTCGTCGCTAAACTGACACTGACACTGGCAACTGCTCCCCCCGACTCAGGCCAATCCTATCACTCCCCTCCCGTCGTTATTTTTTTATTCCCTCTCAGTCGAATCTCCCGACCCTTTTTCACCCTTCTGCCTCGGCCATACTCCGAGACAAGCTCCGAACCAGCTCGATATCCGAGGTCATTCCCAGCTTTTCTCCCGCAACCTACCGCATTCCCCAGCTTGTGTGCTCCATCCACGGGCGTTACCCCATACCCATAAACCGACGACTTCAACCTCCCCCCGCGAAGAAGCACCCTCTTCCCTTGGTCAGGGCCATTTCCCGTCATCACAAGTAGCAGAGCCATGGTCGCCGTCGCCACTATGCCCGCCCCCATCGGGGAGCCTCAGCGGCTGGAGAAGAAGCCCATCAAGTTCTCCAACTTGCTCCTGGGCGCCGGCTTGAACATGTTCGAGGTCACTACGCTTGGCCAGCCGCTCGAGGTCGTCAAGACCACCATGGCTGCCAACCGTGGCGACGGCTTTGGCACTGCCCTGGGCCGCATTTGGGGACGCGGTGGTGTCCTTGGCTGTGAGTAATCCCTCATTTCCCCTCCCTATTTGACGGCACGAGGCCAAAAGTCATCACCGACGACGCAACGACCACGGCAACGGACATGCCCCTGTCAATGGCGAATTGAAGGCTCGCTTGATCGATCCAGATCCCATGCTGACCCCTCGTCCTACGCACAGTCTACCAGGGTCTCATCCCTTGGGCCTGGATCGAGGCCTCCACCAAGGGCGCCGTCCTCCTCTTTGTCGCTTCCGAAGCCGAGTTCTACGCCCGCAGCTACGGCGCTTCTGACTTCGGTGGTGGTATCATCGGTGGTATCACCGGTGGTGTTGCCCAGGCTTATGCCACCATGGGTTTCTGCACTTGCATGAAGACGGTCGAGATCACCAAGCACAAGATGGCCGCCTCGGGAGTCGCTCCCCAGAGCACCTTCGCCACCTTCATGGACATCTACCGCAAGGAGGGTATCCGCGGTATCAACAAGGGCGTCAACGCCGTCGCCATCCGCCAGATGACCAACTGGGGTTCCCGTTTCGGTCTGTCTCGTCTGGCTGAGCAGAGCATCCGCAAGTTCACCGGCAAGGAGGAGGGCCAGAAGCTCGGCGCCTGGGAGAAGATTCTCGCCTCCAGTCTTGGTGGTGGTCTCTCTGCCTGGAACCAGCCCATCGAGGTTATCCGCGTCGAGATGCAGAGCAAGAAGGAGGACCCCAACCGTCCCAAGAAGATGACGGTCGGCAACACCTTCCGCTACATCTACTCGACCAACGGCATTGCCGGTCTCTACCGCGGCGTTGCCCCCCGTATTGGTCTCGGCGTTTGGCAGACGGTCTGCATGGTTGCTTTGGGTGATATGTGAGTGCCTCATTCTGGGATTGAACACCTGGCCGGACCAAGCTAATCACTGTGACACTACAGGGCCAAGACTTACGTCGAGAAGATCACCGGCGACACGGTCACGGCTAAGCATTGAGAAACGGCGTTACGAAATCTAGACGAGGCCTGGAAAGGCCATTGGACTTGGGATTGGCCGGTTTGGCAAAATGGTCGGGAGCGGACTTTGGGTGGGGGAGCCGCAGGAGCTCCGTGAACACCACCCAAAGCTCCGCCACAGCCCCTTGCGAGTGAAATCCTGGGGCTCCGTATCTGTATCTGTTCTTCAACTGGTTTCTGTTTCCAGCTCGAGATATTCTGTTATGAGGCGCTCTGCGCCCTTGGAACTATAGACAATTGCTCCACAGACCGACGTATCCCCCCTTGCATATGTGATGTGCGCACCGGTGGACGCCGAAAAACCCCCCACTCCGATCACCTCCGCTGCGGGCTCGATGCGGAGCAAGTTCGGGTTAGAGGTTGACCAGGCGGCTCCCGGGCCGGCCGAGCGTTAGAGTTCCGGCGCGGAGGGGGGCAGTCCGCATGGTCCCGCTGAAACACGGGGCACGATCGGAGGTTTGTCGGGTTCCACTGTTTGACGGCGCTCGATCTGCGAGAGTTCTTCGGCGATAGCACTCTTCTGCATCCTCTGACAATTTTTATCTTTCAGAGGTCGTGGATCAAGTGAGGGCTACGTAGGTGGTATTCATTGACGTTTCAGAGGAGGCTTGGTGAAGCTTTTTGCATTATCTTGCCTTGCGGCCTGCTGCGTGCGTCCTGCGGCTCTCGAGGTCGGATGATAGGGAGCCTGTGATGGTTCGTCGTGGCAGAGGGGGCGGCGGGGCTGACGGCATGAACGTGATGTACACATCGCTGCGGCTCTAGGTTTTGAGGCCAGCATGGAGAGACTTTGACGAGGAGGCTGTGACCATATGCCTCTCCGCCAGGCGAGCTGGCGTTGGAGTAGGTTTTGCAGTCGGATGTAAATTGAGAGACGCCCAGGAGTCCGCGGGAAAATGGGGCAGGGGGGTGTCGGCCTAGAGCACTTGTTTGCTGTGCCTTTGGCGGGTCTGTCGAAAACTAACTTTTATGCAGTGATGGGAGTTTTGGAAGGGGTTCTTTTCTCCTCTGACGTAGTCCTTGGTAGTAGGCGAGGTCAGCATGGCCGTCTGGCTGCCTGCTGAGTGGCAGTGTCGATGTGATACTTCGTCATGGGGCTGAAGGCTATTGGGGAGACATTCATTATCAGGGCAGGGTTGTTCACAAGGGTTCATTCGCACAAAGTAAAGTTTTCATTGGATATTGTCTATTTGTTTTCTTTTGTTTTACACCCAATTGCGTTTCGTAGGGTGTGGGGATGAGGACTTGGGAGAGAAGGGGTCAGATGGTGAAAGCATGGCGGGAACATGAAGGCATCCAGCCAGTGGTCTCTCTTATTCAGAGATGACCATAACCCTCGAGCTGCTTTGACTGCGAACATCTTTTGGAACTCCCTCTTGCGTCTTCGGGTTGAAGACATGAACAGAAGGTGTAGGAGTGTAGTCAGTCTATCTGTCACTTAGCAGGCTGCTGGGCCTACAACTCTCGTTGAGTGTTTCCATCAGATACCACCGTCTCGCTATTGTCGTCAGTGATTTTTTATTCTATCCCAGTACCCAACAAGAGGAAGCAATGCCTGTCAGTAGCGATGGCAGCAGATCTATACAGCTAGCTAGAAACTACGAGCATCCACAATGTGCAGTATGGGGTTTCTGTATATTTTGTTCGTCTGTCGGAGTGCAAATCTAGCTAGCTGACTTCGGCGTGTTATGGCCCATGAGATAGCCTCCGTATTGTTGCAGTCTGGAACCTTCACTTAATGTCGTAAGACCGCCGGTGCCATTTAAAGTAGACACATACTACAAATTGATTCTAAGTACTAAGGACTCAAATGTTCCTTGGAAACAAACTACAATAGCCGCCCGAAGAGCAGCGAATGATAAAAAGTTCGGATAGCGGCTGGCTGAATTCCTCGCTCTTGACAATTCAACCTGCTGCCGAGTCTCTCGAACAACTGCCACGACACGAGAACCCCCGGCTCCTCAAAAAGAAACCCCTCCTCCGTCATTCTTGGGCTTCTTTTCAAAAGCATCTGATATTTCCGTACTCGTTCTGCGTCGTCTGCCACCACGCCGACTCGACGGAGCCGGGGCCGCACGAGAAGGAGGCGGGCGTGGTGCGCCAGACGAGCTCGCCCTTCTCGAGGCCGCACGAGTCGACGACCTGGAAGGTGCACCAGAAGAAGGCGCGCAGGTGGTCCTTGAGCAGGGCGCAGGTCTTGGTGATCTTGTCCTTGGGCACGGCGGCGCGGACCTCGAATTTCCTTTGGTGCATCAAGTTGCCTCCCGGGGTCGGGACCGGGAAGATGAGGCACCGGTTTTTGTTTGGGAGGGCGGCGGCGAGGGTGGTGTTGGTTTCCTCATCGTCCCAGGCGGGAGCCGTGTCGTTTTCGATGATGTTCTTGGTTGGATTTAAGTCAACTGTGAATGTAGGAAGGGAGTCGGCTGACGAAGGCTTCGGGGCCTGGCTGAGCGAGGCATCATGAGCTTCGTCTGGTACTGGAGCCGCGAGAGAGAGGGTGCCCGCGGCCAGGACGAGGTAGAAGAGAGAGAATCTCATTCTTGCCGTCGGTTCTAGAATACTGATCTGAGGAAGCTGAAGCTGAATTCGTGAGACCCCGTAGAATCTGTGAGGGCTCAGGCGTAGGGGAAAGAAATTGGGAAGATTTTTGGAAAACTGGGAGAAAACTCCGGTCACGCTTATCGTGACCGGTGCTTGATTAAGCCCACGTGGAGTGGCGCATTCAAGTCAACGACAACGAGGGTGTTCCTGCCGTTTCACGAACACCATCAACGGCGGAAAGGTGATAACGCCCAGTCATTCGGGGAAGGGGTGGGGGTTGTGAAGCGAGTGTGGCTCCGCGTGGCTGGACGCATCTATCGCCAAAGTTGAACTTTCACGTTAGGGAGGATTTTGCAAAGTTGATTATTTCTGATGAGTTTCTTTTCTTCGCACAAGTCACCGCCAAAGTTGGCTCTTTATCGTCGTCGCCTTGGCCACCAGGCATGACTTCTCTGGCTGCTTGGCAGTGGTCTGCGTGGCTCGAATCTTTATCAATGATGCATCTTGCAATTTTGCTGCGGCCTGGTGAACATTGTGGCGTCAGACGTTGAACAGGACAGGAGGGACGTGAGGCAGAGACTGGGTTCTCAGAGACTATGAACCGAAACCTGGCAAGCGAAAGGGCCGCTTTCATGATAGAGACTTCAGATCTCGGAGCATGGCGAAGATTTACAGGCGTACAAGTCGACATGCTGGAGGATGGAACGTTGAAGTGGTGCCGATGTAAATGCTCGAAGAACAGCTACCATAGTCCTGACATTCTAAGCCAAGTCCAAGAATGTGTCCTTGACGATCATGATCCTCCCAAATTGACGTGCTCAATGACTACAGTCCCCTTCCTCTTCATTGACAGACACGGGATACATCGAAGACTGGGGCGGTTTCATTTCTTAAAAGGGTTGAGTGTAGGCTATTCTCTAGTCTGGAAATCACAGGTAGTTAACATGCTGAGTGGCTTCGCTCTACGTCGCTCTGGAAAGCTTGATGGATATCCTCGTACAGAGCTGCTTCCGTGGTCCGTGAAATACAATGGGCTACTTGTACAACAGAGGGTTTTTTCGGCAGACCTCGACGCCATGTGACTCGGGGGAGTTGGTGAAGAGGTTGCTGGCTTCTGGGTTGTGCCTCGGATGGTAAAACGACTAAGCAGCACCTGGCGTCATTGATCGCCATGTTCCATGGCTCCAGGCATTCTGTCTAGTATTCAGGCCTTCTGGAAGAGAATAAAATACTCCTAATATATCCGTGTTATTCTCAATTCATGAACTAGGGACGACCGAGACGAAAGGGACGACAGAGAAAACGGGGACGCAGTCAGTATGAGCATGGAGCTGTCCTAGAGCTGGAGGCTCTGGGGTTGGCGACTCCCGCCTGATTTCCCTTCTCAGACATCGTGTAGGTGGTGTCTTGAACGGGCAACTTTCTTAGAGCAGTCGTAAACAGTTCCGAACCCAACTCTGCTCTCTGGTCTCGCTCAACTGGGTTCGATTCCTCTGAGCAGGATGAGACGATCTTCGGCTGCCGAGGAAGGTGGTTGTGTAGCTTGGGCAATTGTCGTTGTTGGGGCTTCCTTCCCAGTGAGTGAACAAGAGAAAGGGAGGAGGGAAAACTCACTGGACTCTCTTTTGGCAGATATTCCCTCACCCCCTCCGCCTTCTTTCTTTTCTCGTTATTTTACTCGCAGGTGCTAAAACGGTAGCGAATGCCTCTGGTCTGCTCGAGAGTCTTGATTTAATGGCATTCGTCTCGTACAAGAACCTGACCTTCGCAACTACGTCCACCAATGCCCTCAAGATGAAGCCGAAAAACTACACCGCGGCTTGCGCCGTCCTCGCAAACACCCTCGACGGCCACATCATCGCCGACCTTGCTGACCTCGCCAATGTCTGGGGCATGCTGGTGTTTGTAAATGCTGCTCCCCACCCTTACATCTGCGTCTCTCTAAAGATCCCTCTTCCTCTCCAAGCGAATGACATTGAAGAAGGTGTTCCTCGCCCAAATGCGCAAGATGCCGACCACCGCATAAACATTAAGCTGCCTCAGGGTTGCTACACCTACACCACTGAGGAGGCTAGTCCAGAAGTCAACAGGCGGGTTGCCGGCGATGAACTTGCCAAACTTTGGGTGGTTAACATCAAATTCAACGAAGGCGCGACTTCGGATGTCGCATTTGACCGAGGCAAAACTGAACAAGGCTGGAGTATGCCTTTCGTCAGTGTATCGGACTTCACAGCGTTGAGCAGTAATAGCGGCCAAGATAAAGTATTCCATATTGTCCCAACATCCCTGTGACTATGTGAGCAATCTTGACGTAGACCTAAGAGCGAGATTCCAATGACAATGAACATAGATCGAACACATCCGCATTGTCAGGCACGAGAAGACACCGACTAAATGCCATAGTTTAGACGTATCACATCGTCCATTACGTTCTGATGCAGTCTGCGTCCTACTCACCATGGCCTAAGTCGAGGGTAGTCTGTCATCGTCAAGGCGTCGGCAGAGCGCACAGTCAGCCATCGGAGCCGTACATCCGATCCGATCTTGTTTCCTTACCCGAGCGCAGGACATCGATCCTTTCCGGACGAAAAAAGAAGTGTCGACGTCAGTTCAGCATCGCCGTGCGCCGCCCTCCCCCAAAAAAGTTTCGCGCACGCAAGAAAACAATCCCAAAGGTTTGGACGTGCACAGACATCATCCTGCCCAACGTTTTCTAGAGTTCGAACGTCTATTTTTTTTTTTTACCCCAATCTTCCGGCCGGAGAGAGAAAGGGCTGTGCTCCCTTTTCGACTTGGAAAGAAAACCGGACGGAACGTCGAGGGGAAAAAGTCTATGAGCTCGATCGTAGAATCGTGGAAGGAACACTGTGTACATGTCAAACTGATATTGTCTTTGTGTCACCATTACCACTGTCTATTATCGCTAGTACTATATATCATCGTTGCTGCTAGCAGGAGATACCCATTCAGCTTGGTTGGGGTGTGTGATAAGATTGCCCTTTCCCAACCGGCCGAATCCCTTCTCCCCGCAATATCGATGAAACTTCGAAACGCGTTCAGTTCGAGAAGGGAACAAGGGACCTGACGGCAGTAAAACGCATGGCACACTGGCAAGTATTCAGGAAAAAAAAAGTAGGCAGAAAAAAATCACACGCGGGAAATTTGGGGGTTTCGGGCAAACGAAACAAAGAAACAATGACCGGACGAACACCCGCCGTGCCCCCCCATGGCTATTACTCCGTTCACACCCAGAGAGAGAGTTCTGGCGGAGGAAATAAACTGTAAACAAAATGCATGGTTCATCGCTGGTTGCGGCCGACATGTGTTCATTCGTTAGTAAGGCACTTTTTTCATCATCGTTTTTTCCCACCTGGCTGTGCAAGGTAAGCCACATATCAAAAAAGTTACTCTTCCAGCAGGCCCTCTCCGGAGGGCGATGGCCTGACTGGCAGAATGGATTGGATTGAATGGCATGGTTCGCTTCGATGCGGCCCTGCCCCCAAGGCCGCGCCCCCCTCGATCTGGGCAGTGGGAAGCTTGTTTCCCCCTCGAGGCCGAATGATTTGCGGAACTCGACCTCTGCCAATGTTGCCAATATGCTGCTGGGCGCCTTGGCTTGCTCCGTAGCATCGCCCCGCGGCGCCGTGGGCTTCAGTCGTCGGCAAATGTCGGTAGAAGGTCAGATTTGTGTGTCGCAGCACCGCCCGCAGGGAGCGACGAAGGCGGCCGGAAGGGAAACAGGTGAGTTGTGTAAGAAGGAAAGACAACATGTCGTCGTCGCAGATTGACCCCTTCGAGCCACGCACGCCCAGCCGACGACGCCTGCCGCCCGGCTAGACCAGAACCAGCTTTGCCCGTCTGCGCGCTGCGCGCTGCTGAAGGAGAGGCTTTTCCGTCCCGCTGTCGGTTGGTTGCCCTGGGAAAAAGCCAAGAGCCAAGGCGCCAAAGGGCTACAATAGTAAAATGGCAACAGATAGAAAAACAATCAAACAAAACAACAGCGTCGGCGAAAACAGGACAGCCCGGACGAGAAATCGATGCCATCTCCTCGTTGCTGCATGACACGCTCGACAAGCTGATCGCAATAAGTGCGCGCAGCGGTCATCCCCCAAGTGAACCGAGTCAAATGCTTCTAGAAGGGCGGAAGCGTGCAGAAGCTCGGCGGAGCTGGCGGGCGGTCTGCTGGCGCTGTGGAGCTGACGGAGCATCATCGACTGAGAACCGTGCTGGCGACCGGCCGCATACAGTATGGTTCAGGAACAGCTGGCCCAGCACCTCTGGAGACTGGCGCCATCTTGTCATCTGGACTCTGGACTGCCGCCGGCTCACTTGCTTCTGCTGCTGCAAGATGGAGTCCCCAATCAAAAACACCAAGATCCATTTGCCATCCCGCCCAACGGGAACTGAGGGTTCGACTCCATATTGCCCTAGTGTGCATAGAATGCAAGGTCGGGTTCTGGCGGTGGGACTCCGGACTGTACTTGCGTGCCAATGGGCCACACTCCCGCAGACCCTACCGATAGATGGACGGAGACTTTCCGGCCCTCTCCTCGTCGCTCCTCATCGCCCCATGGCCCATGGCCCATGGACCAGTCACCAAGGTACCGCCGTGCCACTGCCAGGCGAGGGAAACCGCGGCAGACAAACCGGCCCTATTCCCGGCTCGTCGCCTGAGCCCACTGACTCGTCTCTCTTCTCGTGGCTTCTCACTTCAACGGGGCGGACGGGATCCATGGCCCACGGGCCACGGGGCCTCGTTGGACGAACCAAAGCAAGATATGGACCGTAATCGTTAGCCAACCGCTACTCCACGCAAGCCATGGTGAATTCTCACCGCTTGATGACGATGGTCAATAGCGTAGTCACCGTAATGTGTAGGGAATAGGGAATGTCACCTGGTGACTTCCGTGTCGCTCTGACATGGCTGATCAGTGATACTGATGGCGCTCTCCTCGCAAGACGAACCCGGTCCCATCCCAGCCTCGTCCGGGTTGGCCCTGCTGCCGCCGGCCTGCTCGACGTACAAGATGACAAGATCCCGTCCCAAGATCCAACGTTGGACGCCCGTCACCTTGTTGAACTTGGCCATCAGAGAGCTCCGGGTAACGACGACAAAGAATTACGTTGGCTAGCTAGAAGAACCGGCTCGCTGACCGGGTTTCACGTTCATTGGTTTGTTTCAAGTCCCAGTTCGTCGTGAGCTGTGCCGTGCGCGCGTGTGGTGCGCATGCGACCTTGCAGCCCGCAGCCAGCCGCCTCGATGCGATGCTGTGATATGCTGCGCGTCTTGCGCGTACTGTGTCTTACTCTTGCAAGCCCTCGACGTTCCATCGCCAAGTAGCAAAGTGAGTCGAGTCGAGTCGAGTTGCGCCGAGTCCCGACCTCCCTCAACGGGACGGGACACCGTTGGCGGCCGACTTTGCAACCTACACTACAAGCTCGCCATTCTTCCTTCCGGAACCTTTCGAGGCGTCTTGGCCGCAGCTGCAGCTAATCTGACACTTCAGGTACGGTGCAGCGAGGCGGCTTTAGACGCGTGCGTGCGCGAATTGCTGTGCTGTACGGAGTATCTGTACGGTTATCCATACTCGGACAGAGTTTCACCCTTTGGCAATCTTGAATTTTTTTGGCTCAAAAACAATCCACTCGAACAGCCCTGCGGCCCCCTCAATGACGTCCGTCGTGGAGGCAAAAGACGCATTGAGCAATTTCAATCGGACGACATGATGCGGCACATCGGCAGACACTGAGGATCGCCCCTTCGTCTCATTAAAGAGGCACTCAAAATTCGACACGAGCTCCAGCCAAGCCCTATCGGGTACGCGCTGCTTCTGTGTTGACTGGTGGGCGTGGTGTAAACAATGCGATTCGGTACCCGTTCACCCACAGGTTAATGTCCGAAGATGCCAGGGTTCATGGCAGCAACATGGTGACATGATGCAAATGAGGAAGCATGCCAAACCGTGCCCCCCAATGGCGCGGGACAACACCCCCCAGGGGCGTCTGGGATTTAAGCCATTTTCGCCTCAAGCGCTTCCTTGTCCTTTTGTTGGTGACAGTGTTGCGTTGCCGTCGCGGCGAAACGATAGCTCGAGAGTCGAGATTCGAGGCCCTGCCGATGGTAAGTAAGGTAAGGTAAGCTCGATCCAAGTCCAATATCGCCGTTCTTATCGATTTGTTGCATCATGCTCCGCTTGCTTCCTTCGTCCACCACTCCCCGCCGACAAGCCCATAGAGTCCGGAGGTGGAATTGGATGGATATCGGATCACCTCATCACCCACAGGAATCAAGATGAGCGCTGCAAGCCGAGTCGGGCCCCAGTAGTCTCGCCCAGAAGACCCTGTTGAACAGCGCGCGAGGAGGCGGCATTCAGTGTGCCGTGCGCTGGGGAAGACGGCGTCGCGTGCGACGACGACGACCGATAGTTTGGCAGCTGGATCGGGATTCGTGGCGTAACGCGACCGACGCTTTATCGTGACCAAGCCCTGCATGTCATTACTACGTGCAAATGTGCATCAGCAATGCGAAGAAGAAAGGAGATGACTGATGGGCCGTGGAGCCACTGAGAGCGAGCGCCAGAGTGCTTGGGTGGTGAGTGCGTGCACTCAGTCTTGACTCTCGAGATGTCCAACGCCGGTGGTGCTGCTGCTGATCGCATTCAACGTATCGCACGCCGTTGCACGAGGTTGGTGATGCTCAAGGGCCCGACTCGCTGGCCAAGACTTTGGGTTCGACCTTCCTCCCCAAAGGGTGTCAATGCGACGAGACCAGTCCCTTGAAATCGCTTGGCCATTTGCTCGCTCAATCTCCAGACCCCGATTCCCCCACGGCCCAGCGGAAGTTTACGGGCTGGACTCCGTGAGCCAAGAAGGATCATCTATACTTGGAAATGGCCGTGTCTTAAAAGGTCATAAACGAGGCGGTCGTGGGTTGGAAAAAGACGCATACGAAGCTGCAGCAGTGGCTGTCATCGCGGGCGGCCAAGACTTGTAAAGAGACGACTAGTCGCAGTCCCTCCGACCCTATCCAACTTCTCTAGACCGACTGACTCGGAAGGGGGTCATGTAGAACCGAACGACGGCCGAGTGAGGCTTCGAAGGGTAGACTCGCAGCAGCGACTGCGGAAGAATCAGGGCCGTCAAATCCCCGCACTCTACAGGATGCGGGAGCGGAGGCACAGTGCAGCAGCGTGTGGGATGCGAGGGACGAAATCGGGGAGACGAGCAGCCGCCGGGGCGCATCCGAGGATTTAGTGGTGGGTTGTGGTGCAGCACTGCAGCGTACAGCGGTACCCCAAAGTCGACAGGGCCAAAGGTGCGCGCGATATGCAAATCATCCAATCCGACTGCGAGATTTGAAATGGCTCATCTCTGCCGGTTCAGAGCGCGGCGTGCCTCTTTGCTAACAGCTGGAGAGCACAAAGACGGTGAGGAAGCGCCGAGATACCCCACGAGAGAACACGAGGACAATCCCAAGGGATGGCGAGCGAGGAGTCAGGATGCGATTGCTCCAGACTCCAGGCTCCATCCATCCCAGCCGTCAAGGTTTCCAGCAGGTTATCGCTCCGTACTGCCGCCGGACTCTGGAGTCTGGAGAGCAACAGGACGTGGACCGGCAAAGGCACCGGCCAGGGCCCCCCAAAAGCTCCAGAGAGGCCCGGGCGGCGTCCGTGGCAAGGCAAGGCAAGGAAGGCAGGCTGGGATGGTGGAAGTAGCCGTATTAGTTAGTTCATAGTAGACTCATAGTGTAACACTACGGTACACTACAATGTGTACTGTAGAGTGGTGTACGGATGCCCGTAATCCGCAATCCGTGCCCGGGTCTTGGTGAGTCGTTTCAGCATCGGCGAGGTTCTGCAGAGCTAGGAGGCCCTGTTAAAGTGGCTGTCAACCGCCGGAGGAGTAAACGTCTGGGCGGTTCGGTAGTGTAGTCCCATCGTACAAGGCCTGGGAGTGGAAGGCAAAATGGCCAAGGCAGACCGAGGAGCGCGAAGAAAGACCGGATCACCCCGGTTTCCACAACGGCGAGACCGAACGCTGACCGACACGGCACCGATCACACGACGAGGGAAGACTTGGTATTGTTCCACGCGAAGTGTTGATCGAGTGGGCATGCCCAGAAAGCTTAGGTCAGCTCCGCGGTCGCGAGGCGAGGTGAGGCGAGAGCGAGAGGCGTCTGCAAGCCACGGTCGGTCGGAGGTCGGTGCGAGTGCGACAGCCAGAAAGCTGCGGTGTGGTGCGGCACTGCGGATCGGCCGGAGCGGCGA
>WIGM01000678.1:0-24168 GCA_014235935.1 Colletotrichum musicola | reverse complement strand
TTTAAAAGTACCCTTTAAGGTACGATAAGAACCTGGTGCGCTCGCTTGTCTGGTGCGCTCGCTTATCAACCACGTTATTACTAAAAATAATTTCTTTCCTACCTTTAAAGTAGCCTTTTTTACTTTAATAAGTAAAAAAAAAACATATAAGCTAGTTTTAGACAAGCTAGTCTTATACTATTCGACCTAGAAGTAATTCTTTCCTACCTAAATTTCAAGCTAAAGATACTAATACTATCTAACTTATACCTAAGTAACTAGGGCTCTTAGGACCTAAAGATACTAACTATAGTACATAACACTATATAAAGCTCTACTTTACTTAAAAAAAGAATTACTAGTTATTAAAATAGCTTATGAACTTATTTATTTAAGGTTATTAACTTATAAACTAAAGTATTAGTAAGTTAGTATATAAACTAGCTCTTATTAAAGCCGAGTACTATAGACTTTATACAGTTAATAAGATACTAAGTAAGTACTAGAGGGCTAAAAAAAACCTAACTATATTTTAGAGGGTCACTTAATATAGTTAAAGCTAAGGTAATATGGGTAGAGAAGGGGGTTATTAATACTAGAGGCAAAAATATGCGTTAGGAGGGTGCTCGTACAGAGGGGGGTGAATCGCGCAGGCGGCGATGTAGTAACTACAGAAAGACTGGACATAACGTATAAATATATTGGGTAGTTTAGAAGACCTCTAAAGAAAAGGCTAATAAATAGTTTTAACTAATTTTGTACAATATAGCTTAATTAACTTATACAAATAGCTAGAGGGTAGTGAAAGGTACGCGACTCGCTATAGTGCGCGACTTATGATATATATACGTTAATACTAAATAGTATAACTAATATACTAAAATAAACGTTTATTTCTAAACTTTCTAAACCTATTATTATTAATTTTATTTTATAGGATTTTAATCTATTAATTTCTGTTAATATAACTTTAACTAGAATCTATGGGTAGTTAGAGAGTAGAGTTACCTATCCTAGAAACCGGAAAGCATTAAAACTGACATGGGAAACAGAAATCGCAGGGACCTCACATCTCACAATAGCGAGGAAAGAGGCCCCGGGTATTAATACGCACAGCACAGCTCACCCAAGGCAGGCTCAACACCAACCGATCTAACCCCTGAAACTAGCAGCAAACGATCCTTCAGAGGGCGGGGAAAGCAACAGGAAGCAAGGCCACTGAGCTCTGATGATCTGCTGCGTCGGATACGCGTCATTGCCAAAAAAGATGTCCCAACTCCATTGCGGATGTGGTCGTCAATGAGACGAGTGATGTTCAAGTCCCTGAGAAGCGGCCTAACGGGGTGGTCGCATCGCCCGCAACCGCATGCATTTCGACGTTCGCACTCCAAATCTAGTTCATAGGGAAAAAGGCTGTGCGCAGCTTCTCCCAATCGAGAAGCAATAGTAGGAAATGGTCAAACATGGAAGTCGGAGAGATTTCACTCTACCAACGGCACGTGCCGTTTTCGAGTCCCTCGCATCGGCAATGTCCATTCCACTCCAACACTGACGCCACCCTCTATAGATAGATGTCGCCGTCTTCTCCCGCGACCCAGCGTCGCCATGCTTCTTCGTATGCCCTCTCTAGGTCGTCCACCCATCGTCTTGTGTCGAAGAGAGCACATGTCCATTTACTATCCCAGAGCAACTTGCGCAGTGTCGCCAGACGACCGCACCCTTCGCCATATCCCTCTCTACCAATGTGGTACGACAAGCCGTTGGCCAGCCTAATGGCGAACTCTTCATACTCTTCTTCGCTGCCGGCAATCAAGTCGCTCGCGGCCTTGAATCCCTCGGAGTCCTTGGGCAAAGCACCCTTCAAGATTGAGGCTGCCATGCGGGAACACATCTTGTACGGATACCTGGGCAATGTCAGGAGCGGAGTGCTAGACCACAGGATATCCGCAGCCGTGGTATGGGCATTGCATTCCGGTGTGTCGAGGAACAAATCGCATACACGAGCCCGAGAGATGTGCTGATTTTTTGGGGCCACGTCTGTGAAAACGATGCGGCTTGCAACTTCTGCACCAGCCCATGCCTCTGCTGTCCGTCGCAAGTTGGCCTCTCCGAGCTCAGGGAAGCGTAGAAGCCAAAGAATTGCCCGAGGTGCGTGAGAAAGAATGCGAAGCCACGTCCGAAACGTCGTAGGGTCGATCTTGCATCGTTGTTAGCCTCCTTCCCCTTGTCGAACCACATGTAGCGACGGAGTTTGAACAGACCTTATAAAGCTGGTTGAAGTTACCCAGAATGATGGTATCGTCGGAGAGGTTCGGAAACAATTGTCTTCGCATCTTCCATCGTCGTCGTTGTTCATCTTCCCAGGAGACCTTGTGCTCACCAGGATCGCTCGACTGCGCATGGTCACAGCAGAAGAAAGTATCTCGGCAGAAAATGATGTTTTCCGAATAAACCCAGTCGCCGCTGCTCTCTTCTGTCTTGTCTTCAAAAACATCGTCGACGCTCGAATTACCCCGCCAAGGCCGCAGCGTCTCTGGTGGAATAGCTGTGGTGTCTGCGAGGAGGTAGTCGCACCACTCAGCCCCCAACGTGCCGGCAAACCCCATGAAGGACATTTGAATTGGAGCTGGTCTTGCCGCAAAAATTTCGTTCCGAGCGCCTCTAGTGTATCCGTTGAGGTTGACCAGGATATGAATATTATCCTTGACGATTTGTTCTACAAGCCTGTCAGAGGGCCAGTTGCTTGCATCCCTAAACACTGGTGCTTCTCGCTCGATTTGGAATCGATGGACCGACTTATCACTTCCCGTGGTCGCATAGCAGAACGCCCTAACACGACTTTGGTCGTGAAACCCGAAAACCGATTGCATCCTGCAACGTTGTTAGCGAACAGAATTCGTGGGAAATTATTCACAAGTTTGATCCATACAGGTGAGCGAGAGGGTGGTTATTGAAGTCCGAAGACACGTATCCAACGTTTAGACATGGGGCCGGAGGACGCGGCGGTGGGTATACCACACTGGGAAGCCATGGCGACCGTAGCGTGGAGCAAGATATTCTCAAAGCGTTGCGCTGCGAAATCATGCGAATATCCTTGGCCGTTAAGGGGCAAGTAAAAGTGTGGAAGGGAAGAACAGTGGGTGCCGATGGTACGCTGAGATTGGGTGGTAGGCGCGGTCGTTCGTACTTTGAGTTTGAACTCACTTGTCGAACAAACTTGTCACAATACCACCTCCACATTGAAGCTCGTGTGGCTCGTTCCACCAGTCTGAGCAGACGGGATCCCTCCCAAGGGCTTTTAGACCAGCGTCTAAGCTTCGAAACAAAGCCTACCGCTGTCATCTCAGACCGGGGATTGGCTACCTCGAGCTGCGAGGCTAGGAGCATAATGTCGTCCTCCTGCAACACGCCGACACCCCAAGAAGATGCGTCTTCAAGCTGACGGGCGACAATATCGACAATTTTCTTCGTGAGACCAAACCCTCGCCCTTGTGCTCGCGCGTCTACCAGCATGCCGTCATCATCAACATGCCAGCGATCGAACCTTCCCCCCTGAACCAAAGCGCCACCACGGCCTCTCCAGTCGCAGACTGAATTGAGTGCGGTTGACAGTCCGCAAACTGCCTCGGCAAACTCGGGGTTTGAACTGACGGCACGCTTGTAGTACATGATAGCATCGCTAATTCGCCCACGATCCTTAACGGCGTTGGCCAGGTTTGTGAGGGCAATATCAAAGTTTCCATCACATTGAACAGCTTGCTCGTACATCTGGATGGCCAAGTCCAACTGTCCAATGTCCTTTAGCAGACTGCCGAGATTGGTGTGGAGGTGAACGTGCTTCGGGTCCAGTGACAGACCATAGTTATAGTACGAAAGGGCCAGCGCAAGGCCGCTCCCGGGAATGATGCCGGGAACAGGGGGCTGTGAGGAAACGCTTCTAGGCGGCATGGTAGCTGCAGACTGCTGAACGCTTGCAAGAAGGATGCCGACGTTGTTGGCCGTGGATGGGCTTTCTTGAAGAGACAACGAGAGATAGTACAGCGCCAGAATGTCCCCGACCCCGGTTGGTTTCTGCGCAAACCCGGCAACCGAGGACCCGGAAGACATGGCGTCCTGGAAGATCTTCGCAAGCGACAGCAGGGAATTGCTTGTTGTCTGCACTGCCGCTTTTTTTGGCCCACCTTCAGGCACGAACCGCAAACCCGGAAGGTCGCCATTACCGGAAAATACCAGCTTCGCAGTGCACCTTGCCTTGTCAGGAGGCAGCAGCAAGGGGAGGTGGGTGGCGGTTGATGTATGTAGACCCCCGGACCTGGTGGACGACGATAGAACACGCTGTATCTGCCGAACAAGGTCCCGGATCGATGTTGCATATCTTCCTGTGCTGATCAGAACTGCTTCTTCGAAAGCCTCGGAGGCCCCAGCGATATTTTTGAGGCTATACAGCATAGTTCCTTTGGCATGTACGAGGGCGAGTATGCGTCCATTTTCGCTTCCGGCAATGGCGTACCCACTGGAACCAAATCCAGGCTGTGCGGCATTGTCGCTCGAGGCGCCCGGTAGGGCGGGTGCCGCCGCGATTCCTTCGTGAAAGGAAGAGCCTCTAGAGCCAGGCCGTCTCCCTGGCAGTCTCAATGCCTTTTGAACAAAGTTTATGACTTCGACGGCGTTACTGCTCTTTTTTTTGTACAACAATCCAACCAAGTGTTCTGCGGCCTCGAGGTATTGAGGTCGGGTTTTGATGGCCTGCAACCAACACTCTTCGGCTTCATCTTGACGGTCGAGACAATACAGGGCAGCTGCCATATTTGACACCGCTTCAACATGACTAACTTCATGTCAGTATGCAATGGATCCGTTGAATGCTCCCAGCACAGTTGTTGTAATAAGGGTGGAGGGGGGTATACACACTTTGCATTGAGTGAGATGATTCGTCTGAACCACTCCAAGGCTTCTTCAAAATGCTCCAAACCATAATGCAGGCATCCTCCGAGTAAGACGCCGTCAACCCACTTCCATCCACTTTGCTCGCACAAAGTGGCCAATACCTCCAAGGACTTCTTGGCATTCGCGGGCGGGGAACTTGCTCCAGGATGGTTTAGAAACAAGGCCGGTGCCCCCCTCCCTAGTAGAGATCCGTCTCTTGAATCCGTGATACCGCCATCCCACGCAAATGGCTGGACAGGCAGCGGCGTTTGACTCGACGACGCCTCGACAAACATGTTACTCGGGGTAGAGTGGAACTGCGCCCCAGCCACGGGGATCCGATGATCATGGTAGGTCGTGACTGGAACAACTGGCTGCTTGGGTGGTTTGGGGTAAATTACCATTCGTGATGTAGTACTCAAGGCGGACCCCGGCCTGAGCTGCTGAGTCTTGCGGCCGTGGTGAAGGTGAGCTAGTAGGTCCATATAACTCTTGTGAGCCACGGCAAGAATCCTCTCTTTGAAGCCTTCATCTGTGATATTCCTGACTCCGCACGTCTGACTGGGCTCCAGGGTCAAGGCTTCGAAATTAAACTGTGTGGGTTGAACAAAGCTCGAGGCATGTGTTTGGTAGCCATAAAAATCCGGGAAGGCGTAGTGCGCTGACGGCCGAAGAAGTTGAGTAGCAATATTAGACAGGCGATAGTCGTACACAGACGGTGACGGCGTGTGATAGTTCGGAGGACCAACATAGGTTGGCCCCTGATTAGGCACAAGATACCTAGAATTTGTTGATTGGGAGGGTCCGGAAGGGAGCGCGGCAGTAGCGCTATCAGTAGGAAGGGCTCCCTGAAAGAAAGAGCTCGCGTTGAGCGTCGTTGACCGAGGGCATGACTGGAGAGGCGAGCCAAGTAGTGAAGAGACGTTAGAAGCGTTGAGCCCGTGTTGCGAAGGTGTCGGGAAGGAGACCGGGGAATCGGTGCTCAGCCGTGTCTGATGCGACAAATCAAGTCCGTGAAACCAAGCCTGATATGTGGGCGAGGTGTTCAGTTTTTCCGTAGCTCGGTCGCGCAGAATTGGCTGAGGAACACGAATCTGCGAACCTGGCGTAAATTTGAAGCGTCGACTCTGGTCGTGGGCCGGGAGGAGACGTTTCGCTGCGAGAGCTGTCGGAGCAGCAGGTAGAATCATCTGTTTCAAAGGCGGGGGTCCCGAGGCAAGGTGGATTGCAGAGCCATCATATCCAGCATCGATGGTCCCGTTCGGTGTTTTCCGTCGAAGCTGGTTTTCAGGCATATCATGATACTGCGGCACTGCATGACCTGTGACAGCGCTAGCGGTAGCAGACCGGCGCGATGTTGCTTGTGTCGGATAAGATGTACGAATGGGAAAGAACCTCGGGGTTTTGCTGTCAGGCACAGGGATGACGGCAAACTCAGCAGGGTGGTCTGGACGGCGGTCGTAAGCATGAGGATATGGAGAATAGTGCTGGCTCTGTCGATGCGGATGGCTCTGTTGCTGAGGGAAGGATTGAAGGGGGTCGAAGTTGAGCGGCTGTTGCACCATGTGGTGCATCTGGACAAGAGGCAACATGGGATCCACGAAGGGAAGAGAATAGGGGCGTTGGTGAAGCAGACGCGATACGAAGGGAACACTAAGCGCCGCGGTCCGGGGTAGGTATTGTCATTGCCTGCTGATTAGAGCATGGCTGACGGGGCCGCTGACGGGCATGGCATTTGAGCTGCCTCGAACGAAGGGCAGTGACGACACTGATGGCAGTGCCGCCAGCAACTCTGGCCTAGGCCAAAGAACAGACCTCACGTCAGCTTGCGATCGAGAAATCGTCAAGGTGTAAGAAGAAGTCCTTGTGAGGAACTCTATGGTGGTGAATGAGTATGATCGCAACCGGAGTTCTGGTGGTGCAGCCCGAATCGCGAGTAGCGGATCGAAGTGGGAACCGATTCGATCCCAGACTGTGTGCGGAGGAAGGGAGCCAGCGACGGGTGTGATGCTGGTACGAGGCGGAGGAGGAGAAGGCGGCGGCGGGCGGTCGGGCGGTCGGGGAGTCGGGCGGTGATGGCGAGACAGAGTGCGAGATGACAGGCGGATAAAAGTAGAACAACGATGTGATGTGGTTAACGCAAAGTGAGGCAGATCATTGGCGCCCAGCACTAGTGTAACGACTCAGTAGGTATGGTGCCTTGGTATCTGACTGGGCTTGGAACTTGACCGACTGATGGAGAGGAATGGAAAGTGCTTCTTGTACAATAGGTCGACTGGCCCAGGACCTAGCTGGTTTGGTATCAGTGGAAAGAGAGCCAAGATACCACTATGTACTCTATTGCTCTGTACTACCTCTAATCTGCACAGTAGTACTGTCAGATTGAAGGACCTGGAGCGACGGAGCTTTGTGGAGCCGATCCGCTTCGTGCCTAAGGCAACAAGGGACACCCCTACCCCTAGTACCGGGGATCTCCATGAACGGAATCAGCTACTTAGTAAATACAATAACAATACATACAATAAGACCCCCAATTTCGACAATTAATAGTCTAATTCCGTACTATAAAACGTCCAATCGCTATCTAGTGTATAAAAACCCGAATACGAATCGATCTATAAACCTATAATTAATATAGCTACTCCTACTGCGAAGATTTAGTTAAAGACGACTAGTAATTAGGTCCTCTAGATCGACTAACTATAATCTAAAGTATAGTCCTACGAGCTATAGGAACACCTTAATCCCGACTACTTCGAAAAGCGCCCAAGGGCCACTACGCAGTACGAACGACGCACAAAGCGGCCCATACGCTTAGAGATAAGTAACTACCTAAAGACTAGAAAGGCCGAGCTTTTTAAAGTAGACGCTAACGATGACCTAAGGGTGGAAGGTCTTAAGAACCTATTAGTAATAAACCTTGTCCTATATAAAGAACGCTAAATAGAATATATAGAATAACTAAAGGAGTATGAGTCTTTTATAAAGGGAGTCTGTTCGTTAGAAGACTAGATCTACGATATAGTTAATATAGTCCTACTTCGATACTATTATATTATAGATAAGAGGATAGACTAATAGATCTATAAGTTTAGTATACGAGTAGGATATAACCCCTAGGAATGTAGGGCTATTGCTAATAAGGTATATAAGAGAGTCCTTTTAGTACTAGAGTGAAAATATCTAGGGATAAAGAAGGATATAGAGGACTGGCTTATAAAGTGGGAATAAGCTTTTTATAAAGTAGAGGCTAGTAGAGTCCCTAGAGTAGAGCTCTCGAGTCTATAGTTTTCTAAGTTTATTAAGGCACTTAGTTATAGCTATACCGATACTTAGGTCTTCTTATACTAAGCTACTATAAAGAAGTTAGTAAAGAGTAATAATCTCTTACTAAGAGAAGTTTTTTTAGATACTAGAGAATTCTTCTAAGATACTATATTTAGTAACCTATAGAAATAAATTAGTCGAGGAGCTTTTAGACTAATAACTATAATACTTTTATAGTAGAAAGATACTCTAGGACTACTAGAAGTAAGTAATAAAGTGGAGAGATCCTCTCTACCCCCTTAATTAAATACTAGAGGCCGAGGCCGAAGTAGGAGAGTAAGGGGCTACGGAAGAGGACGCGCGACTACCTAGTAATAGTTTTACCTAACTAGACGTAACCCGTTAAGGAAGTGTAATAAAGATAACGAAGGGGAAGGGAGTTTAGAGTGCCTAGTTTATTTTAAGAAGTACCTTCTAGTATAGTACTAGCTAGTCTTTGAATATACTCGCCTAGATTAGTGGTTCCTAGAGGAATCCCTTATAAAGAGCTTTAAAGCTAGACTTAAGCTTAATAAGGGCCTTGAGTAATGAATTAGGAAGGTAAAAGAGTCTAAGAATACTAATAACTGACTATATAGTCGTCTTAGAAGAGAGATAAGGGCAACCTTTCACACAACCCCAGATACGTACGAGTTATGTAACTCGGCTATCCTCGATTCTAGATCTACTATATACATCTTCAACAACCTATCTTAGTTCACAACACTTATAGGAGTCCTAGTAAAAGACTATTTTTAGGTAGGAACTTAATAAGTTGTTATTAAAGTATATAGAACTATGGATATTAGAGTTAGGGGCCATAATAGAATAACAATAAGGTTATGGCTATTTGACGTGGCTCTCTACTCTAGATTTGTAAGTAACCTCGTCTCTCTCACTCGACTCTATAGGAGAGGGTTGTGGTGGGATATGAGCCTATATAATAACTATATGAGATGCTTAGACAGATCCTTCCTATGCGACCTTATAGAGGTTGCTAACTAACAAGTCCTTAACTACCGTAAGATCGAAGTATGCCTAGTAGTGGCTTTAGTTAGACGGATAGCCCTAAGAACCGACTTCACGCCGCTAAGGAGGCACAAGTATACCACAATTACACACCGGAAACCTATTCAGGGGAGCACAGCCACTTAGTACCAGAGACTTAGCCACGCAGGCCCAGATATACTCCGTCATCTAGTTAGCACTACTCGAGGAGTCAGGCTCGCCTTAGGGGACGAGCGAATAGTAACAACTAACTGCAATATATGTGGGCAAGGCAAAGCCTACCGCATAGTCCACAGAGTCCTAAGGGAGTCCCTAAGACATGCGAAACCAGGAGACCGACTAGCCCTCGACTTCCACGACTACAAGGAAGGATACGAGGACTATACCTTAGCTATAATTATTGTCGATAGAGTAAGTAGA
This sequence comes from Colletotrichum musicola, assembly GCA_014235935.1. Classification (NCBI taxonomy): domain Eukaryota; kingdom Fungi; phylum Ascomycota; class Sordariomycetes; order Glomerellales; family Glomerellaceae; genus Colletotrichum; species Colletotrichum musicola. The sequence goes on along the minus strand of WIGM01000678.1, from coordinate 14,529 downwards.
TTCGTATAGGACTTTTACTTTATAAAGCGAACATCAGATATACTACTAACCGTACTAAGCGACTTCCTTAAACTCCTTAAGGTATAGTACAGAATTACTATTAAGGTAATTAAATTAGATAGTGAGCTAGAGAGGTATATATAAGTGACTTAAGTCCTTTTAGTACAAAGTATCTCTATAAAGATATCGGTACCTAATACATAAGTACAGAACGGCAGAACAGAATAGATTACTATAGTAATTAAGGAACACTTAAGATCTATAGTATTAGGAATAAAGTTCTCTGATATACTATAGTCCGAAATAACTAAAGTAGTAACTTATTTTATAACCGAACCCTATTAGTAATTAACGGATAGAAGTCGCCTTACAAGCTGTTCTATAGACACTTTTGGTATAAGGAGAACGGATTTTATACCTATCCTAATCTTTTATACTTACGATCCTATAGGTACAAAGTGTTCGCTATAACAGCTAACGCTTAACTAAAGAGAAATAGAAAATAGAAACTTGTCCTACGAGTGTGGATTGGATTCCTAGTGGGGTATACTTTAAGTAATTCTTTCCGAGTATGGAATCTACTCTATAGTGAAGTCTTTACTACTCGAGACGTGGTATTTAACGAGAAGAGTCACTTTAACGGTAATATTAAAGGACTAGTAGAAGAAATTAACTATATGGACCTTATTACGATCTAAGAACGTATTAAGTAACTTATTCTATAATTAAACTACTTAAGAAACTATTATTAAGATACTAATAAAGAAGTAGAAGAGGTTGTGGAGTACGCCGAGCTTAGTAAGCCTGTTTTAGAAGTAGTATAAGAAGCGCTTGAGTACCTAATGGCGATAGTGGATGTGTTAAAGTTGTTAGAAGGGTAATATACTGAAGTACGATTCGCTCCTTTTTTAATACCTCTAAAAACACCTCTAACCTCCTTTATAGCGACTCTAGCTAAGCTTGACGTGAGGGGGCAAGGAGACGAGCGAGAGTAATAAAGATTTATTAAAAACGAGACTTAATAGCGAATAACACTAAGGACGTTATATAAGGTTGCCTTTCTAGCTAGTACGACAATCTATAAAGTAAAACTAAAGAAGGTATAATGGGAAATAGATGGTCCTCGAGGGGTATACGTAAGGTTTGGCTAACTAAGTGCCTCTAAGAGGGTTCTAGAGGTAAGCTCCGCTGTTAGTTATAGAGAGGATTACGAACCTCTGCTGGGCGTGGAAGTAAAAGACTATAAAGGTGCCTCTGGGGGCCGAGTTATAGGCTAGTAAGGAGAATCCTGTGTGGTTAGCTCTGCTGTTAGTTATAGAGAGGATTATGAACCTCCGCTAGGTGTGGAAGTTGTAATTAAATACCCATACTGGAGGGATCTTCTTCCTTTACCCATATCCTATAACTAATTAGTAAGTTACCGATTTAGGAAGTAATTCCTTGAAGTCGAAATTAGTTACCTCGATAGATATAAGAAGTTTAGATTGTAGGAAGAAGTCGTCTGGAGAATAGTACGAGGGTACTAGATTCTGGGTTATTACTAGGTCTATACTTATAAGTTAGATAAGTATAGTAGACTTATAAAGTTTAAGGTATACCTCGTTATCTGGGGAGACTAGTAACCTAAGGATATACGAGAGATATATACAACTACGCTTATAAGTATGTTATTCCAAATCCTAATAGCTATCGCTATATAGTTCGATTTAGAGTTACTATAATATAATACTATAAATGTGTTTATATATATAGAACTTAACGAGACTATCTTTATAGATCTCTTACTAGGCTATTGTATACCTAGACGAGTCCTATGTTTAAGAAAGGTGCTTTATAGGTTAAGAAGGTCTTTACTTTTATAGTAACGCTATTTAGAGAAGGGTCTTATCGATCTAGGATTTGTATATGTAGCTAGAGAGAACTATTATTAGTAAAAAGAAGAAGTTACTTTTTTTTTTACGTTAACGACTGCGTACTTGCCTTTCCTTAAGTTTATGAGTGAAGTATAAAGGAAGTAATTACTAAGCTATAGAAACGATATTATTTCGAAAGAAGTAATACCCTATAATAGTTCTTAAGAATTGAAGTTATTTGAGACTAAGCTACTTAGCGTTTATAGCTTTTCTAATTAGTATATATAGAGAAGGTAAAGAAGCTATTTCCTCTTACTACTAATATAATAGAAGATGGGCTTGAGGAACGCGTCTATACTCCTATGACTTATGAAGAACTTTTTCTGTATAATGGAGAAGCTAGTGGATAGGAGGTTAACTAATACTAGAAGAAGGTTGGGACGATTTTGTACGTGGTAGTGATGACTCGCCTAGACGTAGTGTTTGTGGCTAGTTGATTAGTATGCTTTAATTAGAACTTAGGACTAAAGTATTAGTATACTGCCGATCGAACTCTCTAATACCTCTACTCTACCTAATTTTTTTACTTCGAATATAGTACAAAACCTAGAAGTACTGATAATACCTTAGTAGTTACCTTAGACGTAAGTTTTACTAATAACTCTCTAGATCGGAAGAGCTCTTAAACTCTAGTTATAAAGCTATTTGGAGGCCTTATTGCCTAGAGAGCTAATAAGTAAACCATAGTTACTACTTTAACTACTAAAGTCGAACTTCTCTCCCTATCTTAAGTAGTAAAAGAGGCACTTTTTGTAAGCTAGTTAATCTTATTACTATAAGTTTAACTACCTATAGAGGAAGTCCCTAAGGTTACCTTTACTACTTAGGAACTTGTAAGACTAACTATTTAGATTTAGTACGATAATCTATAAATAGTTCGACTTATAACTATAGATCTAGTAACACTCCAAACACAGCTATGCCATATCGATATTTATAACTACTAGTTACACTAGGAGGTCTTTAAGAACTAAATCTCTATTACCTATACTCCATTAGTAGAACTAATAGCTAACGGCCTTACAAAGAGCCTTACCCTACTACAATTTAGAGAGTTCAGGAACTAAATAAGGATAATAGAGCAGAGAACACTCCTCCAGCACAACAGGGAACAAGACCTCGCAGAGGATAAGGCCGCGTGGGTTACCAAAATAGCAAAGGACGATATATGGGCGATTGAAGCCCAAGCGACGGAAGAAGCTCGTAATCTTCCCCGTAACGCTGGAAGCTCGTGATCTTCCTAATTGGAAAGGAAAGCAAGTACACTGTACTACGAAGGTACTTAAAGTAGGATACTAAAGGGAGGGCATCTATGGAGCAGGAAAGTCCATCCTAAAAGTCCTTCCCTGAGGGGGTGTGTCAGATTGAAGGACCTGGAGCGATGGAGCTTTGTGGAGCCGATCCGCTTCGTGCCTAAGGCAACAAGGGACACCCCTACCCCTAGTACCGGGGATCTCCATGAACGGAATCAGCTACTTAGCAGATACAACAACAATACACACAATAAGACCCCCAATTTCGACAAGTACAAACACACCTAAAAGTAATAATAAGTAGTTTTAAAAAAGGTTCTATATTACTTAGATAGTATATTTAAAAGTAAAGTAGAGAATTAATACTAATAATAGTATTTGAAAATACAATGAATTATGTTTATTATTAAGATTTATATTTAGAATATTAATATATTAAAGTATATAGTTAAAATACTATATAATATAAAATATACTTTAACTATAACTATTTACTAAGAATAATAATAATAATAATAATATATATATATATATATATATATACTTAGTAGTTTATATTTAAAAATGCGAATAATATAGTTAGTGTAACTATAACTATAACTATAATATAACTAACTATCAGTGTGGTTTACTAGTCAGCCGCGAATATTAGTCAGCCGCAAACTTTTTCCTCCGTTCACAACAACAATTATGGTTTCTTAACTACAATACATTCAATTGACTATTTGTTATCGCTATTCGATTTAGTTAATAATTCCACATCTTTAGAGCAGGTTTGCGCGTTATGTCCAGTCTCACTGCACATAGCACAGCGTCTCCAAGCTAGCTAGACTCTCTTTAATAGACCCTCTTCTTTATCCTCTTAAGGCACTAGGCATTTCTCCTATTGTTTCTTATCTAATAAAACCTAAGATTCTTTAATACTAAGTACTCCTTTAGACTTATAATCTTTTAGTTCTCTAGTACTTAATAAGTATAAAATTTATATTTTAAGTATATAAAACTAATTAGTTAAAAGATTAGTAAGTATACTATTATTTATATATTTTTTGATAATTATTCAACTATTTTAGTTATTAGAGTTAAAAAGTTTTTTTAATTAATAGTAATTTATTGTTTATTTAAAATTAGATCATAAAATAGTTTATTATAAGTTATAAAGTATTTATAACTACTAAAGTAGTAGTATTAAAGGGTTAGTAATTAGAAGTATAAGTATTTATAAATACATATTAAGCTTACTAATAATATACTTTAGATTCTATAGAATAATTCTAGTTCTTAGGAATATAGATTTACCATTTTCTTTTATAAAAGCCTTTTAGTATATATAGTAGAAGCTAATAAAGAACTTAAATACTATAATATAGTTTATTAAAATTTAAATAAAGAGGTTAATTTTATNATTAACTATATATATATTTTAAAAGTAAATAAAGGGTAATATTTAATAACTAGAGTAAATAAGATAAATATAGAGGTATATTAATAGTAATAATAGTATTTAATTTATAGTAATTATTATATTTAGTTAATAAATAGGTTTTATAATTATCAATAATAAGTATTTAATAGATGCTCTTAGTGTAACCCTTAGTATATTTATTAAAGTATTTAATCTAATTGAAACCTATTTTATTATTAATCTACTTATTAATAGTAGGTTTAACAACCTAGTTACTTAAAAACTCTAATTCTATAGTCTAATTAGTAAGATAATAAGTACTTTAAACGATTATAAGTAAAGGTATATACTACCCTTTTAAGGAAATATATTTAATAACTATAGTCTATCTATAGTTACTAGACTAAATAGACTTTACTTTGCTATATCTATTAATATATATTACCACTAATAGTATAGTAATAATACTTATTATAAAACTAGTTTTATTAAAATTATATACGTTTCCCTCTTTAATTCTATACTTAACTATTAAATTATATAATAATATTAACTACTTTTTAATAACCTTAGGATCTTTTTAAAAAGCTCTTTAACGATTATATAAATAATTAAATTTAGTTTTTGAAGATAATTACAAGTTTATAAACTACTTAGTCTAATACTTACTAGTAGGTATACTATTACATACCTATAAAAAGAGATTAGCTATATTTTCTATACTAGTAAGTTATAAGGGAAATCCTCTAAAATCCTACTTAATAACGTATTAAAGAAGTGTATTTTCTTTAATTAAATTACGTTTAACGTGGTTGATAAGCGAGCTGGCCGGACAAGCGAGCTGGCCACTCCTTATAGCACCTTAAAAACCACTTTTAGATTATTTTTTGGAAATTCAATTTTCAATCAAAAACTTTATAATTTATATCAATACTTATTATGTAAATATAGATATATATATATAATTGGTTAAAATTTAAATATAGTAAAATATAGGAAATTAAAGGAAAATATAATAGTGGGTCTTCGATAAGACTTAAAGTAAATATCTTTGAATTGATAATTATTAAATTTCTATAGACTTAATTTTAACTATATAATTGTTATCGAAAATCGTATAGTAAGTTATAGACGTTTTTATTAAAAATTGAATTGTTAAAAAAGAATTTAAAAAAGTGGTTTTTAAGGCGCGATAAGAAGTGGCCAGCTCGCTTATCCGGCCAGCTCGCTTATCAACCACATTAAATATATTAAAATAAACTTTTTCTAAGCTTTCTAAATTCTTTATTAGATTATAAATAAACCTAAATATACTTTAAAAAACGTTTATTATTATAAACGAAAATCTCCTAAAATAGCTTATGTATATAATATTAATAGTAAATATATATTTTAATTAAATAGAAAGTTTCTAAAATTTATTAATCTATATGATAAGTAAATACTAAATTTGAAAGTAGTAATATATTAGTAATATTAGTAACTATATATAGAAAGTATAGTATTTACAGTATTTATAGTGTCATTTTATAGGTACTAAATAATTAAATTTCATCTTATCTTAATTAGTATTATAGGTATAAATTAGAAATCTTTTTCGTTTACACTAAAAAGCGTAAGTAGCGGCTGCATACATGCTTTGATGCCTGATTAAGTACCTGGTCAGAGTAAGCTGGCAGAGCACTGACGCAACGGTAATTTGAACGCCTACAGTTCTATCAACATCCCCGACGTCGCTCAAAGTGCACTTGTTTGAAAAGCGGCTCCGTCTACGATTGTTCCTAGTTACTTTGTCCTCGTGCTGCACATGCTGAGATACCATCTATCCAGCCATCCCATCCGTCCCTGATTCGGCAAGCCCGCTGTGTTCTCGATCAACCACAGCCATCATGTCAGGCGCCGCGGTAGGCCATAGATCCTGATGCTCAGCACACATGTCCACCATAGAGTATGTTGTTAACAGCCAAACCACTCTTCCTTAGGATCGAGAGGCCGTTTTCCCGACGCGCCAGTCGCTAGGGGTCATGAAAGCAAAACTCAAGGGTGCCGAGACGGGCCACAGCTTGCTGAAGAGAAAGAGCGAGGCATTGACCAAGTACGTTTCGCTTTTCGCACTACATGCAGACTGCGGCCCGTTAGCTAGGCTTCGCTAAACTCATGATACACTACAGGCGATTCCGCGGTACTCAAACTTGGTTCTGGTCGAAGTTAAGCTCGCGCTGACCGCGTTTCGCTAGAAATCACCAGGCGTATCGATGAGGCCAAGCGGAAGATGGGTCGCGTGATGCAGATTGCATCCTTCTCCTTGGCCGAGGTTACATATGCTGTCGGTGGTGATATTGGCTACCAAGTTCAGGAGTCGGCGAGATCAGCCCGATTCCGCGTACGCACCAAGCAGGAAAACGTGTCTGGCGTACTCCTCCCGGCGTTCGAAAGCTATGTGACCGAAGGAAATGACGACTTTGGCCTAACGGGCTTAGGAAAGGGAGGACAACAGGTTCAGCGCTGTCGCGAGACTTACGCTCGTGCCGTAGAGGCCTTGGTCGAGCTCGCCAGCCTCCAGGTGTGCAGTGTCCAAGAATACCTCCCCGCCCGGCCCAATATGCTAACGCTGCAAGACTGCGTTTGTGATTCTGGACGAAGTCATCAAGGTCGTTAATCGACGTGGTAAGTTACTCCCCCACAAGAACCGTCGCAGGATATTCGCTGACGTGACTAGTCAACGCGATGTAAGGAGTTGCGTTGGTCTACTATGTGTGGTATCTACTAACTCTCACCAGAGAACACGTCATCATCCCGAGAACAGAAAACACTATCAAGTGTATGTTTGCCGTGACCAAGCGAGCATTTCGTCAGACTTACGTTGACACTAGATATCAACTCCGAGTTGGATGAACTCGACAGAGAAGAGTTCTACAGACTCAAAAAGGTCCATCCATGTCACTGACATACCAATATACGGGCAGGCCTACTGACACCTGTGTGTAGGTTGCAAACAAGAAACAAAGAGACACTGCGGCAGCGGATGCGGAGATCAAGGCCAAAAAGGCGTCTCAGGCGGGAGGAGAAACGAGTGACGCTACGGGGCCGGCCGACCTTCTTGCTGCCGAGGATGACAATGACGTGATCTTTTAGACCCTACTGATCACTAATGTATTAATGAGGAACCTTTTGCATGTATTATAGCCGGGTTGCTGGCTTATGAGACTGCCCTTCCTAGCAACTAACCGGTTCTGTCGCCTACCGACCTCAAATCCACCACTACTGTACCTTTGGGAAACATCTTATGTGAACCCTACTGACGCTGATAGGTGACCTTAATCGCATTAGACTCTCCAAGAACCATGCCAGCCGTGTTCTCCTTTGCCGTGATTGCCCCTTGCTCGCCTTCGTACTCGACGAAGGCGATGCCCCGTCGACCGGGCACCAGCCGAACTTCACGAAATCCCTCAAAACGCCCGAATATGCTAACCACAGCCTCAATGTCGTAGTCGTCGGGGAGATTCTGGACGAAAAGAATCTTGTTAGGGGGCAGGTACTCGTCTGGAACGACGGCGGCAGCAGTGGGATTCGTGGACTTGAGGCCAGTGCCTCTGGCGGCTTTGGCCGGGCGGCTGTCCGATGCGATGCCGCCTGCACCAGCTCTCTTGAGACGCTTCTGCTCTTCGGCAGCATCATGGGCTTTTCGCTTATCTGTAAAGCAGTGGGCGAAGTTAGCAGTGCATACTTTTCTAGGACGAGACGTGCAAGTTGAGTGAAGGGGCGGCGGCAGGGAGGGGTTCTCGCAGAATAAGGCATGGAAAATAGGGCAGTACCTTTCTCAGCAAGGCGGCGGCGTTTGTGCAACTCGAACTCTTCATCGTTTCCTGCGGTCTTCACAGTCGCGTCGCTCTTGGTACGCGCAAGGGCAAGCTGCATCGGCTTGTCGAAGAGCTCGAATCCTTGGACCTCCTCAATAGCCTTATGGGCAGACTCGGGATTGTCGAAGACGACAAACGCCTGACCCTTGGCTCTCAAGTTCGCCTTGGCGACGATTTCGAGAACGTTTCCATATTCAGAGAATATTTGGAATAGTGCATCTTTCAGTTGGTCGATTTTGGCGCGTTCTTCCAGATTTCGCACGTAAACGCTGTGACGGAGATCAGCCAACAGCCCGACGTGTCGAGGTGCAATGACACGAACGTAGCGATGGGAAGACCAGCCATATTCGCAGCTGTCAGGAATCTCGGGGAATGTTATGGTGGTGTGACTATGGGTATTGCGCAAGGTGCCCGCCTCGGAAAACCAGGGGAGAATAAGGATTATATTCTGCTAAGTCCAGTACGGAGTGCCTAATCATACTGAAGTATGAATCCTGCATCCTTGCTAGTAACTATACCGCTTATATAATATATTCAAAACTTAGTAATTGTCCTACTAGATCAAAGTAGCAATACTAGTATTAAGTTTGGGTGTTAAAATAAGTACTATTTATAATAAATATATTATTTAAATAATATTTACCACATTTTAATTTACTTAACGTAGTTGATAAGCAAGCTGCCTAGACAAGCGAGCTGTCTAGGCCTTATTACGCTTTAAAAGCTAATTTTGAAGTTTTTTTAAAAACGTTTAAATTTAGATAAAGAATTATAAACTGTTATAAAGCGTTATCGATAAGGGTTTTATATAGATAATTAAATCTATAATAATTTAGTATTTATAGTTTATAAGATATTAACTCTAACCCTTATCGCGGACCTACTTTTTCGTTTCCCCTATTTTAAATAGTATTAACTAAACTTAGATTTTATAAGATTTTATGTTTATATATAAAACTATACAATAAACCTTATTATATAATTTTAAAACTTTTTATAAAGATTTAAACTGTTTAAAAATAGTTAAAAAAAGGTCTTTAAAGTATAATAAAGCCTAGGCAGCTCGCTTATTAACTACGTTAGTTGAAGTTTTATTAATAATTATAATATAGTTTATTACTTAGTTATAAAGATTAATAAGTTACGAACTTTTTTTTTAAATATAATTAAATATCTACTACTTAAACCTTTAATATATTATAACTTAAGAACTATAATACTAGTTTATATCTAAGGAAATAAAATTATTCTTATAATTAAAGTAGTTTAATTAATATACTATACTACTAGAAAACTAAGTATACTATATACTATAAAGATTTATAGTATATCTAAAAGTTCTTTATATAATAGAATGAATAACTAACTCTAATATAAATATATTTAGTTCTAATAATATAAACTTAATATAATTGAAGAAAAAGTACTTTTCTAATATATTATGAAGTAATATAAAAGAGAGTTTTCCTTATATCTTATAAGTATAGAAAGTATAACTAATCTCTTACTATAAGTATATAATAGTAAGTTTACTAGTAAGTATTAGGCTAAGTAGTTTATAGACTTATAACTATTATTAAAAACTAAATTTAATTATTTATAACATGGTTCATCAGTCAGCCGCTCATATCAGTCAGCCACTCATATCAGTCAGCCGCTCGTTTTTTCCCAACGCGCTCAATCCCAAAGCACTTAAACCTTCGACACATCATCACTTTATAACCACAATACTAATTTATATATAAGAAGACAAAATTATTCTTGCGATCGAGGCGATCTAATCTATACGCGCGAAAGGCGGCAAATTGAGTATTGCGCGTGCAGCAGCTATATATAGAGTATCGAAGAGTACCTTACGTAATAGAATGAACCACCGACCCCGACGCGAACGTACCCAACCCGATCGACATAAACTCGATCTAATCGAAGAGAAAGCACTTCTCCTATACGTTACTAAGTAGGATTCTAGAGGATTTCCCTTGTAGCTTACTAGTGTAGAAGATATAGCTAATTTCCTGCTACGGGCGCATAATAGTAAGCCTGTTAGTAAGTGTTAGGCTAAGTGGTTTATAGACTTATAACTATTATTAAGAGCTAAATTTAATTATCTATATAATTATTAAAGGGCTTTTTAAGAGGATTTTAAAGTTATTAAAAAGTAGTTTATATTATTATATAATATAATAGTTGAGTATGGGATTAGAGAGGGGAATGTATATAATTTTAACGAGACTAGTTTTATAATAGGTGTTATTACTATATTAATAGTAGTAATACGTGCCGATAGATGCGGTAAAGTAAAGTCTATTTAGTCTAGTAATTGTAAATAGGCTATAGTTATTAAATATATTAATTCGGGCGGGTAGTATATCCCTCTATTCGTAATCGTTCAAGGTACTTATTACCTTACTAATTAGACTATAGAATCAGGGTTTCTAGGCAACTAGGTTATTAAACCTATTACTAATAGATAGACTAATAACGAGATAGGTCTAGATTAGATTAAATATTTCGATAAATATACTAAGAACTATACTAAGAGTATTTATTAGATACTTATTATTAATAGTTATAAAAGCTATTTATCGGCTAAATTTAACAATTACTATAAATAGAATACTATTATTACTATTAGTATACCTCTATATTTATCTTATCTACTCTAGCTCTTAGACATTATCCTTTATTCGCCTCTAAAATGTATATATAATAATAAAATTAACTTCTTTATCTAAGCTTCTATAAACTATATCATAAAGTCTAAGTTCTTTATTAACTTCTACTATATATACTAAAAGGCTTTTATAAAAGAAAATATTAAATTTATATTCCTAGGAGCTAGAATTAGCCTATAGGACCTAGAGTATATTATTAGTAAGCTTAATATGTATTTGTAAATGTTATGGGCTAGGCCCTTTACATGTAATGCTACTAGCTAAGCTTAGTACTAGAGTGAGATATTAAGGGATATAAGGGATAAAAGAATATATAGATATAGATTAAAGAATAAGAAACCTTCTTTCCTTATCTAAGGATTCTTAGTCGAGAAAGGAAGTACGAGTTATAACATTACTCCTACTAATCCTTAATAGTAAATACCTATACCTCTATAAACTAACCCTTTAACCCTACTACCTTAGTAGTCGCAAACGCTATCTAACTCATAACAAACTGTCTTATAGTCTAATTTTATAAAAAAGCGGATCTCTAATTATTAGAGAAGTTCTCTAACTCTAATAATTAAAGTAGTCGAGTAATTATTAAAGGGCATATAAGTAATAGTATACTCTCTTACTCTTTTAACTAATTAACTACGTATACTTAAGGATATAAATATAGTACTTACTAAACACTAGAGAGCTAAAAGGTCTAGGGTATAACTTAGAGGAGTACTTAGTATAGAGGATTTTTAGGTTTTACTAGAGGAGAAATAAAAGGAGAAGTGTTTGGTATTTTGAAATAATAAAGAAGGGGGTCTATTAAAGAGGGCCTAGCTGGCTTAGAGACGCTATAGTGTGTGTAGTGAGACTAGATATAATGTGCGAACCTGTTCTAAGGATGTAGAATTGTTGAATAAATCGAATAGTAATAACGAATAGTTAATTAAATATGTTATAGTTAAGAAATATTAAATGAAGTTGTAGAGGTGGGAAAAAACGAGCGGCTAACTAATATAAGTGGCTGACTGATAAACTATATTATAACTAATATAGTTTACTAGTTAGTTATAAATATTAGTTAGCTATAAATGTTTTCCTATATTTATAGTAATAATTATAGTTTCTTAAGTATAATACATTTAATTAACTATCTGTTATTACTATTAAATTTAAATAATAATTCTATATCTTTAGAGTAAGTTTATATATTATGTTTAGTCTTACTATATATACTATATATAGTATTTTTAAGCTAACTAGACTCTCTTTAATAGACCCCTTTCTTTATTCTTTTAAGGTACTAAACGTTTTTCCTTTTATTTTTTATCTAATAAAACCTAAAAACTTTGAATACTAAATACTCTTCTAAGTTAAACTTATAACCTTTTAGCTTTTTAATACTTAATAAGTATAATATTTATATTTTTAGGAATATAAAATTGATTAATTAAAAGAGTAAGTAGGTATACTATTACTTATATACTCTTTAATAATTACCTAACTACTTGAATTATTAGAGTTAAAAGCTTTTCTAAAAAGTAGTAATCTACTTTTTAATAAAATTAGATTATTAAATAATTTATTATAAGTTAAAGAGCGCTTATAACTACTAAAGTAGTATTATTAAAGGGTTTATAATTAAAAGTAGTTATAGGTGTCTATAAATATATATTAAGCTTATTAATAATATACTCTAGGTTCTATAGAGTAATTCTAACTTTTAGGAATATAAATTTAATATTTACTATAAAAACCTTCTAGTATATACAGTAAAAGTAAAAAAAAAACTTAGAGTTTATAATATAGTTTATAAGAACTTAAATAAAGAGATTAATCTTATTACTATATATACGTTTTAGGAGTAAATAGAGAGTAAAATTTAATAGTTAGAGTAAATAAGATACATATAGAAATATATTAATAGTAATAATAGCGTTTTACTTAAAGTAATTATTAAATTTAACTAATAAATAACTCTTATAACTATTAATAATAAGTATTTAATAAATGTTTTTAGTATAACTCTTCGTATATTAATTAAAGTATTTAATTTAATCTAAACTTATTTTATTATTAGTATATCTATTAGTAGTAGATTCAATAACCTAGTTACTTAAAAACTCTAATTCTATAGTCTAAGTAATAAAGTAATAAGTACTTTAAATAATTATAAATAGAGATATATACTAATGTGATTAATAAGCGAATAAGACAGACAAGCGAGTAAGACAGACAAGCGAGTAAGACATAACTTATTACTCGTTTAAATTAATATATTTAGTAACTATAGTCTATTTATAATTACTATTTTAAATAGATTTTACTTTACTATGTCTATTAGTACGTATTACTCTTATTAATATAATAATAATACTTATTATAAAGTTAGTTTTATTAAAGTTATATATATTCTCCCTTCTAGTCCTATACTTAACTATTATATTGTATAATAATATAAACTACTTTCTAATAACCTTAGAATTCTTTTAAAGAGTTCGTTAATAATTATATAAAGAATCAAATTTAGTTTTTAAAAATAGTTATTAGTTTATAAACTACTTAGCTTAATACTTATTAATAAGTATACTATTATATACTTATAAAAAGATTAATTATATCTTCTATACTAGTAAGCTATAAGAGAAATTCTTTAGAATCCTATTTAATAACGTATTAGAGAAGTGTTTTCTCTTTAATTAAATTGAGTTTATATCGTTAGTTAGATATATTTACGTTAGAGTTAGTTGTTTATTCTATTATATAAGTAACTTTTAGAAATACTATAAGTCTTTATAGTATATAACATACTAAGTTTCTAGCCTATAGTATGTATCGATTAAATAACTTTAATAGTAAGAACGATTTTCTCTTCTTATATATAAACTAGTATAATAGTTATAGAAATTTTATATATTAAAGGTTTAAGTAGTTAGGTATTAACAATATTTAGAAACAAGTTTATAACTAACTAATATTTATAACTAACTGGTAAACTATATTATTAAAGAGTTTTTTAAAAGAATTTTAAAGTTATTAAAAAGTAGTTAATATTATTATATAATATAACAGTTAAATATAGAATTAGTGAGAGAATATATATATATTTTTAATAAAACTAGTTTTATAATAAGTATTATTATTATATTAATAACTAGTAGTAATTCATATTACTAGATATAGTAAAGTAAAGTCTATTTAGTTTAGTAATTATAAATAAACTATAGTTATTGGATATATTAATTTAGATAAGTAGTTTATTTATTTATTTATAACTACTTTAAGTACTTATTACTTTACTAATTAAACTATAGAATTAAAGTTTTTAAATAACTAGGTTATTAAACTTATTACTAATAAATATAAGAATAACAAAATAAGTTTAAACTAAATTAAATACTTTATTAAATATACTAAGAGTTATAATAGAAATATCTATTA
>WIGM01000677.1:1452-24207 GCA_014235935.1 Colletotrichum musicola | reverse complement strand
GCCTCTTCACCAGCGTCGACCTGGTCAATGCCTACATCGCCCGCATCGAAGAGACCAATGACTTGCTCCACGCCGTCTCAGAGATCAACCCTGATGCACTATCCATCGCCGCTTCCCTGGACGTCGTCCGGCAACAGGGCGGTCCCCTCCTCGGACCCTTGCACGGTATCCCGGTGCTGCTCAAGGACAACATCGCCACCGCCGATGACATGAACAACACTGCGGGCTCATTCGCACTGGTGGGTGCCAAGGTCCCCGAAGACAGCACCGTCGCCGCCAAGCTGCGCAAGGCGGGCGCGATCCTTCTCGGGAAGGCTAGCATGTCCCAGTGGGCGCAGTGCCGAAGCTCAAACGCTACTTCCGGGTGGTCTTCGTACGGAGGCCAGGTGCTGGGGGCCTACTATCCGAACCAGGATCCCTCTGGATCGTCTTCCGGGAGCGGCGTCGCCTCGTCGGTTGGGCTCGCGTGGGCGTCGCTGGGGACCGAGACCTTCGGCTCCATCACGCTCCCGTGCAACGTGAACAACCTCGTCGGGATTAAGCCCACCGTTGGGCTCACCTCGCGATACCTCGTGGTGCCTATTTCAGAGCACCAGGACACCTTGGGCCCCATGGCGCGAACGGTCAAAGATGCTGCCCACCTGCTCACCGCCATCGTCGGGCCGGACGCCCACGACAACTACACGTCGGCGATACCCTTTGAGAAGACCCCGGACTACGCCGCGGCGTGTGTCGAGTCCGGGCTCAAAGGCAAGAGGCTGGGCATCCCACGGCATCTCATGTCGGAAACGCCGTACGCCTATCCATACGTGAACTACACGGTCTCTGTCTTTGACTCCGCCGTCGACGTGCTCAGGGCCGCCGGCGCCGAAATCGTCGACGACATCATCCTCCCCGGCTATGACTTCATTGAGCTTGCGACGCTCACGAGCCAGACGATGGGGGCTGACTTTCTCGTGAACCTCGAGGCGTACTTTTCCCAGCTGACCGTTAACCCGTATAATATCTCCACGGTCGCCGACCTCCGGGATTGGACCCAGGCGGACCCTCGCGAGGAGTACCCGGATCGCGACACCGCCGTCTGGGACCGGGACCTGTCTCGCGGGCTTCGAAACACGGATCCGGGCTTCTGGGAGCTCTACACGCGTAATCAGTACCTGTCTGGACCAATCGGATACACGGGGACCCTGCGGAACCACTCGCTCGACGCCATCGTCCTGCCGACGACGTATGTTCTCGTCACTGCCGCCGTGCTCGGCACGCCTGTTGTCACCGTTCCCTTTGGGCGGTATCCTGACAATACCACTGTTGTCAAAGACGAGCGAGGCGAGCTCGACGTCGCCGCGCCCAACTTGCCGTTCGGCATTGGCTTCGCCGGTGCACCGTTCAGCGAGGAGACGCTCGTCGGCATCGCGTACGCCTTTGAGCAGAGGACGCGGGCACGGACGGCGGTCAAGCCGTACATTGAACCAAAGACTGAGTTGGCAGACGTCGTAAAGAGGAGAAGAGAGGAGTCGTTTGTGTCTGATCTTTGAGTAATGTCAGTCTTGAAAATAACTGCTCAAGAGGGCCAGGAGAAGGGCCATACATTTGCAATGACTGAGCCACATCGCATAGGGAGGAGAACGTAGCAAATCGCATCTTGACGAGGATGAGCCCCAGGCTGTGGTCACCTGACAGGCTGACCGCCTAACTCCCCGTGTCTCTGCATCGCACCTGCCCCAATGGTGCCTGCCTCGATGGTACCTGCCAGTAGTGCCTGCCCAACTGCCCACCTAGGTAGGCACCTACATAGGGTATAGGGTATATAGGGAGGGTCAACGTCTCTTTTTTTCAACAACCAGGCGACAGGGAAACCGTGGTCGAGGAAGGTATCGATGGGTTTAGAAATGCTCCCGAACATCGTGCCACGGACATTATCAACGGCCGGAGGGCGCAGGTTCCATCCCTGCGCATACCCTTTTTTCTTTTTTTCCCCCTCATCAACACCGCCGTGAGTTGGCTTATCTATTCTTCTCTTTTCAAAGGAACATTCGCCGGATTGCAATGCCGCTATTTACAAATGCCTGGAACTCTTAGAAGAAAACGAAAATCGAATTCGTCGGATTGTCGTCCCTAAAGCCTCCATTCGAGATGCTTAGTAGCCTCTGAAGTCTTGAATACAGATTCACTTAGACGGTAAACAGATCGAGATTCACATTGACGTAACGGCATCCAGTCAACTGCAAGGTTCATGTCAAAAGGTCATGTAATTTTGCATAACCACAGCCACCAATGGTCTTTTCTCACCACATCTTCGACATGAAGCATCATACCGCCAAAGCTTTTCTAGTCCGTACATCATGCCTCCCACTTACCTTAGTCAAGAGAAGAAGGGTCAAAATCCTCCTTCATATCCGGCACCCAGCCCTTTGGCCGCTCCGTGCCTCGGATGGCAAGACCGTAGCCAAGTCTCTCCACCTTGCGCACCGACGTCCGCATGACCTCCATCTTCCCCCTAAAGTCCTTGGTGGGGATCTCGGGCAAGATCTCGAAGCAGCTGCTCAGCTCGTGGATGTCGGTCAAGATGTTCCGCTCTCCCTCGCCGGCGAGCTGGCCGGTCTGCGCCGTCGTGACGGTGGCGAAGCGCATCATCTCGCCGAAGAGGTCGAAGAGGCCGTACATGTAGTCGTTCTCGGTGATCAAGACGTTCGCGGGGACCGCAGCAGCAGTGTCTTCCATGCTGATGAGGGTCTGCGTCTTGAGGTAGTGAGAGAAGGACAGGGCCTCGACGAGCTCCTCGAGGCAGCGGAGGGAGTACGCGTAGCGGTAGCGGTTGACGCCCTGGATGTCGCCTTCAATGGCGGAGAGGTGGCCCTTGATCTCCTCCATGCGGGTGGCGATGTCCTTCTTCGCGAAGTTGGGGAGCTCGCCAAGCTTGTTGACCCTGCTAGGGTGTAAGCAACCTATGTGAGATGACAAGAACGGCAAGGGTGGGGTTCACCTCTGGCAGGTGAAGATTCTGCAAAACAGTCAGTGCGTCTCGTTCAATCAAGAGCAGCAAGACAAAGAGTTCCTACATCTTTTTGCTCAGGGCAGTCACATCTCTCGAAGCCTTGATGATGCGCTCCCTCCGGTCGTGGTGCTCATCAAGCTCATTACGGAACTTCTCGAACATGGGGGTGTACTGAGACTTGGGCGCCTCGGGCTTCGGCTTGGACTCGTTGGTCCGCATGTTTCCGTCGCGATCACGCTTTGACATGTTGAGTGGAGGCGTGCGTGTGGGTGAATGGAATTGGAGCTGGGAGATGGTAGTCGATGAGCAGTCGTCCCTTCCAAAGCAGAATGAGGCGGTGGTGTTCAGGGTCAGAATTGGTTTAGTGGGGCCGAGCGCCACAAACACCCCAAATGTGGGCCCATAACGGAAGGAGTGGGTCCCTCCAGGGGCAGCCAGCCGTTGTGCCCACGTCACTCCAAATTTCCCGACTTTGGGGTTGAAGGTTCGCTTCGGTTGAACTCCTGACTGCTTCGCCTGTTGAATCTTTGAGGGATTCAATGGCGGTCAAGTTTGGTTCAATCTTTTGAGAACACACACTTAGAGGGACCTGCACTGCCGAGCGCCAATCGGACGACTCATCCCGACATGGCCGGCCTGGACGCGCTCTTCCGGCCCGTGCCGCTCTTCGGCGCCGCCGCGCTGCTCCGCGTGGGCATGCTCTTCTACGGGCTATGGCAGGACGCCAACTCGGCCATGAAGTACACCGACATCGACTACCTGGTGTTCACTGACGCCGCCCGCTTCACGGAGCAGGGCCGCTCCCCTTACGACCGTGAGACCTACCGGTACACCCCGCTGCTGGCGTGGATGCTTGTGCCGACGGCCTGGGACGGGTGGTTCTCGTTTGGAAAGGTTGTTTTCGCCGTCGCGGACCTGCTGGCGGGGTGGCTCATCGTGCGCATCCTGCGGGGTCGCGGCATTGATGAGGGGCGGGCTTTGAAGTTCGCCAGCATCTGGCTCCTGAATCCCATGGTCGCGACCATCAGTACGAGGGGCAGCTCCGAGGGTCTGCTCGGGGTGACGGTGATGGCGCTGCTATGGGCAGTCTTGGAGAAGCGGATCACGCTGGCTGGTTTGCTGCTTGGCTTTGGAGTTCACTTCAAGATCTATCCTTTCATCTACGCGCCGGCGATCGTGTGGTGGCTTGATGACGAGACACTTGGGCTCAAGGGGACGGCTGGCGGAAAGACTGCGGCGCAGGCGCTCACCAACTTCTTGAACCACGAGAGGGTCAAGCTGGCCGTCATCAGTCTTGCGACTTTCATGGGCCTCAACATCGCCATGTTTTCCATGTGAGTTCCTCCGAGATCTGCCCTCCCTTCTACTTTGCTGACCCTCTCCAGATACGGAGGTCCTTTCTTAGTGCACACCTACTTCCATCACGTCACCAGGATCGACCACAGGCACAACTTCAGCCCTTACAACATCCTACTGTACCTGACGTCCGCCTTTCCTTCGACGTCGACGGTCAAGATCGAGTCTATTGCGTTCCTGCCCCAGATCCTGCTCTCGACGGTGCTAATCCCGCTCGTCGTGGCAAAGAAGGACCTGGCAACTTCGATGATGGCCCAGACTTTCGCCTTTGTGACCTTCAACAAGGTCTGCACGAGCCAGGTAAGCATTGAAACCCTAAAACATTCGTGCCGAGCACCCTTTGCTGATGCCTTCATTCTAGTACTTTCTTTGGTACATGGTGTTCCTGCCCATTTACCTCCCCGGCTCGTCATTCCTGAAGAACCCGAGGCTGGGAGTCGCCGCTCTGGTTCTCTGGATTGTGTCTCAAGCTGCGTGGCTGCAGCAGGGCTTCCGGTTGGAGTTCCTTGGGTATAGCACGTTTTTTCCGGGCCTCTTCGCCTCTTCTGTGGGTTTCTTTTTGGTTAACTGCTGGATACTGGGCGTTATTGTCGGCGACGGAGCGGAGGCAGCCGGACTTGTCCAAGTGGCGAAACAAAAGAGATAGACTGTGCCTTGAATCATTAATACATGTTTGCTCTTCTGGCCATCATGGCAGCATCCCATGGTGTCGGGTCCAAAGTCAATTAGGCCCACCTTGTGCTGCAGCCTGCAAAGCAAGCATCGCCACATCCCACGTGTCAACGCACCCTGAAAGAAATTGACAAGTAAAACATGCTGCTTTGAGATCTCAACGAATCAATGGCCCATGATAAATAAAAAGCTGCGCGGTTTGCAGCCAAAAAGGGGGCCGGGGTGGTTGTTGCCTGGAGGGTGACACGTGATCGGGCGTCACTTTCCCGCAAAGCGGAAACGCGGTGCGAACGCATCGCGCAACATCTCCCCACATCATTCCTTAACCTCGTCGCAACCGTCTCGCGCCGCAATCGACGGTCGCGTTGCGCAACGACCTGCAACAACTCTTATTGCGGACCAGCGCACCGGAGCCGCGATGTGGTTGCTCGAGAACGACGCGAAAATTTTCGATGGTAAGCCTTAGACTCCCCGATCGACCGTTGCATGCGACGCGGCTGACGCGATTGCCTACAGGCCGGCGAATCTGGCTCCGGCCGGGAAAATTGTATCTTTTCGGTCGGACGGCCTCGGAGCGTATGTGAAAACCGTTACGAAACACTCCTGGATTGTTTCGCTAAGAATTGTAGCCGGCCAACTGGCTATTTCCCACAAGACCATCTCGCGCAAGCATCTGACGATCAAGGTCGACCCCGTCCCTGACGGCGACAGCGTACGCCCCCATCAGTCGCCGAATGCACCAGCTTAGCTGACCGAATCCATAGCAAGAGCTGTCTCGCCGATCGACAGTCACGATCGAAGACCTCGGCACGAAAACCGGCACGACCGTCGATGGACACAAATACAAGGGCGAAAAGCATGTGGTCACGGAGTCAACGGCAGAGATCAAGATGGGCGGGTGCCCCGATCTGTTCAGGTGCGGCTGGATATGTTGCAGGGAGCAATGAATCATGCTGATCATATGCTAGTCTGAAATGGCACCCCGTGGTGCTGACCTTCAGCTTCTCCAGCCGGGAGTTGCAGGCTGGCCCCTTCTCCAGGCTGCGAGCGGACCTCGAGCAGCTTGACATTAAGCTTACACCCGATTACAACATCGAACACACGACGCATGTAGTTGTCAAGAAGCGCAACACTTCCAAAGGCCTGCAGGCTCTGGTCAATGGAAGATATATCGTTACTGATTCCTACGTCGACGCGATCGTCTCAGCTGCGGACGGCAGCCCCGACGAGGCATCTGCGCTGGAAGGCGACTTTGACAAATACTGGCCCAATCCCTTGGAGCACTTGCCTCCTCGTGGTGGCGAGCCTGTCGAGCGCCCGACATCAGCGTACGCTCCAGACGAGAGCCGCCAGAATATCTTCGACGGTTATACTTTCATATTCTACGAAAAGGGCCAGTTCGAGAACTTGCGCGCGCCGATTAATAACGGCAAAGGCAAGGCGCTCTACAAGAAGGTCGACCCCAACGTGACTACGGTGGACGACTTCGTTCTGTATGTGAAGACGGAAGCGGGTGAGAAGGGCCTTGGGTCGTTCGAGGACGGCAGCGAGGGACGCGGAGTGGTCGTCGTCCGGTACACACCTAGTAAGGGTGACGCGATGGACTGGTACGCCAACTTCTTCACCCAGGTCTCCCTGCGCCTGGACCACAGACCCATCGAGCAGAACGAGTTTCTCGAGGCCATCCTCATCAGCGACGCCAGCATACTGCGCCGGCCTCTCGATTTCGACCCGACGCAAGCACCGACGGGCACGGCGCCCCTGCAGCGGACTAGCACCAACTCCAGCTCAATGGATGTCGACCAGCCTGCAGCGTCGCAACCCAAAGCTCAGGAGGGAGCGGCTGCGTCCGGCCCCGCGTTCAAAACCACGCGTGTGCGTAGGGCAGCAACAAGGCGCTTTGCTGGATTCGACGCGGACGAGGATGATGACGACATAGTGACCCCTCCTGTGACTGAGAGCGTCCCGGTCAGCGCTGAGCCCGAGGAAGGGCTCTTTGTGTCTCAAGAAGCACCACCGCCCGAAGAAGTTCCCGAGTCGCCGCAAGAGAAGAGCACCAGACGTCCACAGAGAAAACGGCCTGCTGCTGAAGTTGACGATAGCTTGGAGGATATCATCCCAGCGGCGGCAGCGGCGAAGAAACGCCGTATTGCGGCAGGCGAAGACCCTATTCCTCGAGAATCTCCTGGAACTGAGGAAGCCCCTGTGCCGAAGCCTGCACCTAAGCCCAAGAGGGCCAAGAAAGAGATTGATGTTCTTGACGTCGCTCGCCAGAGGCGCGAGGAAGAGGAAGCCCGCGCCAAGGCTGAGAAGGAAGACCTTGCCAAGTTGCCCGGCGACATCGATCTCGCGGAAATTCGTCGGCTCCAGATCGTTGAGGAAATGCCGCTCCGCCAACGTTCCAGGGACACAAGTCAAGACCAGGACTCGGAGAACGGCCGATGGGACCCCCGCTGGAACGGACGGAAGAACTTCAAGCGCTTCCGCCCACGAGGGGAGCTCACCGGTCGCCAGCCACAAAAAGTCATCATCCCCCTGTCCGAGGTTAGAAACAAGGACTTCGGTATCGGCGATGACTACTGGTTGGAAGACGACATCCAGCAGCGCAAGAAGAAGGGCAACGATAGTCAGAAGAGCGGGACGAACCAGAGCGAGCCATCTGCTGCCCCGCCTCCCCCGCCTCCACCTGCTCAACGACAGCGTATCGTCCTTAGCGATGACAGCGACGATGATGAGTCGGAGATGCCTGAACCCGAAATGGAACCGGAGCCCGAGCCTGAGCCCGAGCCTACACCTAAACCTGCACCGCGGGTGAGGAGCACTCGGGCCGCGACAACGCAGTCACAGGCTACTAGTCAGAGCCAATCTCAGAGATCAACACGGTCGAAGAGAGCGGCCCCGGCTCCTCCGGCGAAGGAGCCGCCTGCGAAGAAGCCCAGACCCACGCGGAAAGCCCTCGAGGTCGCCGATAGCGACGACGACGACGATGACAACGACGATGACGACGAACTCAAGTTCAAGTTCGGTCGCAGGCGTTGAGAGGTGTGCGAGGGGAGGTTAATGATGATGAGCATGAAACTGCATTCGCCGTTTTGGGCGCTCTGCTTTCTATTGTTTGTGGGGTATCTCTCTATCCGTATATCTGTATGTATGCGCAGACCTCTCTCCCTCGACCTGTTGAATAATACACCTTTGTGAAAAAAACGTATATGCCTCTTGAAAGTGCCGTGTTCGGAAACTTGACAAAATCAATCCATCTCGTCCATCGCGCTCGGCTTCACCACGTCCTCCTCCTCGACCAGCACCCCGACCAAGCACGCGGCGAGCATCGTCTCGTAGTTGACCCAGGGGTGGACCTCCCCGAACAGCTTCGTCGCGTCCCGGCCCGCGCCGCGGAGGAGCTCGGGCTCGCCGGCCGGGTGGTAGGGGAGGTACGGCGTGATGTTGTAGACGCGCCCGCCGAGGGCCATCCACGCGTCCTTTCCCTTGCGGCCTGTCATCTTCTTCAGCATCGAGGGGGTCACTTTGAGGTAGGGGGTCGAGGGGGGCAGGTTGCGCAGGTCGGCGTTGGGGCCGGAGATGCGCGCCCAGTCGAGGGGGGAGTGGCCTGGCGTTAGGATTACCTTGCGCGAGGGCTTGGAGTTCTTGACGGTGTGTGTTGGAGGCGGCGCCAGGGAGGAGCTGGAGGATGCTGGGCCGCGGTTCGGGACGGGGCGGGCTCGTTGCGGGGAGTTTGCTGCGGGAAAGGCTGCTAGTCTGGGGGGGACGGGGCCCCGCGGAGGAGGCATCATGTTGGACGGTGCTGGGGGAGGGGGCATGCTGCCGCGGCCGGGGAGGTTGTTGCTCGCTGAGAGGCTGGAGGGTGTGCCGAGGGACGGGACCGGCGGAGGGGGCATGCTGCCCCGGCCTGGGATGCTCGCGCCAGTCGATAGACCAGAGAGGGACGACCCTGCAGGAGGAGGCATGCTGCCTCTGCCCGGTATGCTTGCGCCGGTCGACAGGCCGCTGGAGGGTTCGTTGAGAGAGAAGGACGGGACCTGCGCCGACGGGGCGGCGGGCTTCGCTTTTGGCGTTGTCTGTTCCTCCTCCTCAGGCTCGGCGATCACGGGCGCTGGGGACGGGCTGGAGCGGCGGATGACGGGAGGAGGAGGGGGCATCGCATCGCGGTCTTTGGTCGCGGGCTCGGGTTCTTCGGGGAAGTTGATGGACGGCGGGGCGGGCGTGCTTTGCTTCTCTCTCGGTTTGAGCGAGCGCCCCTCCTCGTGCGCATGGCCGTTTGCGTCATTTCGTGGAGGTGACTTGGACCGCGGCGGCGGTAGCGAGGGCGGAGGCTGACGGAAGACGAGGAAGGGCGGCATGAAGGGGTGCATCCATGGTGGAGGGGCGACGAGGACCCAGACGACGGAGGCGATGATGAGGGAGACGCCGATGTAGCCCATGGCTGTTGAGGGTCCGCTGGGCCGTGGTGGCCGCTAGACGGACGGATATTGTCGGTGAGACTCGGGCGGGGGGTTTGAGGATGTTTGTGCGGTCGTGAGGTGCTCGTGAGGTCTGAGATCTCTGCCTCTTTCCGCGCCAAAGGCTGAGATTTGGAGTTGCGCTGCGGGATGAATATCCTTAGTCAGCATCGCTGGTCGCCGAGGTTGCTGAGTGGTCGGATGATTCGTTAGCAGGTGGTCGCTAAGCGACAGGGGTGCACGGGGTTCACAAGGCAGGTGGGGGTTCAGGGGACAGCGGAATGACGCGCTAGCAGACAGGTACGTACCTGGCGCTAAATCTTCCTGAGCCGGGCAACCAGAGGGAAAGAGGGGAAAATATTAAACGAGATGGGCCAAAAACAAAAATAACAAAAAAAGCAAAAATAAAGGTAAATTATCGACAGACGAGACAAGCAGGGAGATGTCACCGCCTCACGTCTCCCTTCCCTGTCACTTGTGCTGCGGACCCATCTACTCCTCAATCCACCACCACTCATCAGGTTCAAAATGTCACGAGGATTTCCGCTCGGTGGGCTTCTCTTGTGCAGGTTCGCGACCGCATGAATAAACAAATACCAATCGAGATGAGAATGGCGCCAGCGAACCCCGACAGGGCCGCCGCCGTCTTAGCGGGTAGCCACGAAGGCGGTCCAGTAACAGATTGGTATTACAGGCTGGTTTTTGTGAAGGATATGTCATTTCCAAGGATTTCGTGGATCAAGTGTCAGGAGATAATGCAAGTTCGGTGCAAAGATAGATCTCGCAGGAGAATGACATTCTTCTTCTACTTTGGGTCCCCTTCCATCTTTCCCATTTCCCAATTCTCCCATCGCACACTTCTTTGCTTTACCGACGAATTCCCCTTTTCGGAAAGTCTTGACGCAACCCGCGTCTGTTCGCCGAGAGAAAAAAAAGACTGCGGCACGAACGACATATCCCGAGGCAGTTTTGCATGTTTCATTCGGGTGGACGTTTTGTGTCGAGTCAATCCCGACGACCTTGTTGCGAGACATCTTGCCTCCCGACTGCGATACGATACACCGACTTCGAGACAACATCGACGCCCCTTTTGCCTCTGTCTCTCCCTTTCCCGCCCTTTCCCCCTATCGGACTCGACTCTCCCGGCCCCCTCGACACCGACCCGGAGGCTCATCACCGCCTCTTCGTCGAGTCACCGTTTTTGGAGCGCACCTGACGGTCAACCGACATCGTCGACCGGCCTCTAGCGGAATTGCAGGGCGTCGTTCGTCAGGCCGAAGACCCCCAACGAGCCCACAGTTAGCGGGGGCCCCTGTCCGGTTCTTCATCTACGACGGCCCTGTTTTTTCTTCGAGTTGGGCTGCATCTCGCACAATCGAGTGTGAGTCTTGTGCCAGGGAACGCCCGGTTCGTCCAATGCGGTTTCCCGGCCATGCTGGCCAGTAGGAATCAGAGGTGGAAGGAGAGACCCCGAAGTACCTCACGCCGCCCGTAACGAGCAGAGATACACCAAAGTTACACCACTGTACTTGGTTGCCCTCGCTGAGTCAGAGTCCGCGCGCCACTTCACAGCGTTCGTGCAGCCGCCTGCACCACCGTTTGGGCGCTACAATACCCGTTTCCCTAGGTACCTAGGGACCCTGTGGACATTCCCACTGTAGTGGTTCCAGCCCTGGGGCAGGGCAAGATGCGGTCGCTCACCTCCGCCAGCAACAAGTCGTCCGGCTGCAATAATCTGGCGACGGCCGCGAATGATCCAACAGTTACACCACCGACACCACAACAGCATCGCCATCGTCACCAAGTCCCCCAGAAGCCCGAACCGTCCCGACCGGGCAGAAACATCAGGCCATCGTCGCTGTCGCCCGCCACCCGCAATAACCCCGCCGCCGCGTCTTCTCGTCCGGCGTCGCCCTCACCTTCTGCACTCCAGAGCAACAAACCCGCGGCGGCCCAGTTACGAGCCCGAACTAGAACCACAAATAATCCCACTGCAACCAAGGCTGTCGCTGCTAACGCTGCCACTGGCCCACCAACCGCGACGGGGCCCCGACGCATCACAGCTACCACCACCACCACAACCATTGGACGAGGCACTACCAAAACAACCGCACCCGCACCCGCACCCGCAACCGCACCCGTACCCGGTACCACCACAACCGCCGCCGCTAGCAGCAGCAGCAGCAGTAGCAGAAACACCACCACAACCACGAACACAACCACAACAACAACTTTGCCGTCATCGCTATCGGCAAACACCACCTCGACGCCGCCCTCTACCGCCTCTCCCCCCCTCTACTTGCGACGACAGCAGCCTGCGCTGTCCTCCAGCCTGCGCACACCCCTTCGCAGTCGAGACCAAAATGTCCTGAACCCCTCGCCTCGGTCAGCCAACTCTGCGCGAGCGAAGCCCTCGCCAACCCCCTCACCGACCATACCCTCCGCATCGACATCACCGCTCTCCACGCCTACGATGCCCCCCTACGATAAAGGGGGCAGCACCACCGCCCGCCAGCCGGGCGTGTCCTCTCTAGCCGCCAAGGGAGTGAGCCGAGCCCCCCTCACACCGAAAGTCTCCGCGAAGCCGCCCTCCGTGGTTACCCCCGCAGGCCGACGCCGCAACGACAACACGAATAGTAACAATAATGGCCACCCGACGCTACACTCTTCCGCAGTAGGGGCAAGAGACGACGTCTCGAGTCCTGCGCCCTTCCTCGCCAACAACATCACCCCACGCTCCGGCACCCGCCAGAACCGTGTCGACAGCAACAACAGCACCCCCAACGGCACACCGAACCCCGACCGAAATAGCAGTAGCGATTGGGACAACCGCCAGCCCTCTCACCAGCCAGAGCCTGTCCGGCGGCAGGTCGTGACCTTCAGCCCGCCTTCCAACGTCGGCAGCCGCCACGATGCGACCGAGGCCAAGTTCTTCTACGCCAGCGACGCGAAAAGCTCCGTCTCGCAGGCCGCTCCCCCGCAGAAGCCCGTCGTGGCCGCTGCTCCCCCGCGAGGAGGTCCGACTTTCATGTACGCCAATGGCAGCGCCGTCGAGAAGAACCGGCCCATGTCGCCCGGCTTGGGCTTCACCCCGATGCTGGCGCCGTCGCTCGCGCCATCACTCTCTCCGACGCCGACACCGGAGCCCCAGCAGAGCAAGTTCTTCTACGCAAACGGAGCTCCCGACCTGCAACCCGGCTTCCGCCCGTCGTCTGCCGCTTCGTCGGTCCATTCCGACACGAGAAAACTACCTAGAACGTCAGTGGGCTCCGCCGGCGGTTTCTCCATGGCCCAGCGCCCTCTGTCGCCCAACAGGCCGGCCCAACCCCTGACGTCTGCCCCCTTAGTCAAGACCAACAGCCAGACCCGGATACAGAGGGCGAGTCCCCCGCCGCTGGGGCCGTCGACACACAAGCGCAAGATCAGCATGGATGCCGTCTCCCAGGTGGCCAGCCATGTTGGCTCAGAGGCTCCGCCCACGGACGCCATGATCATGTCACGGTTCATGGCGTCGCAATCACCAACTCCCTCCGAGATGCCGTCCCCGACAGTAGCAGGCTTCTTCCAGAACCAGCCGATAACGATAGCGTCGATAATACAGGCGGCCGAGGATTTGGAGGAGGAGGAAGACTCGCCGGACGAGTCCAAGGATCTCGAGGAGGTCCAGAGCCCGACCAAGTCGACGCACGGTGACCCCCTGAACAACATGGTCGTCAGCGCAAGACGGGAGCGCAAGGTGCAGGATCTGGAAATCACCAACGCTTCTTTGGAGGCGATCAACAGGTCGCTCGAGAGGCAGCTCAGGAAACAGACGGCGGAGATCAGGAGATACAAGAGGCTTTCCCGTTCTGGGCGCCTGTCGATGGCCCCGGCCGAACCCAGTCAAGCGCCGCCCGCCCCGACTACCACCGGCCTCGGGATTGAGGCAATGGATCTTTCGGATCTCAGCGAAGAAGAGGAGGCGGAAGGCGATATAGAGGACCTCGAAGACTCCATGTTCGAGTCATCGGAGCTTTCCGAGACGGAGTCGGGTCCCCCGACGAGCCCCAAAGCTGATCAGGAACGCGAGGTTCGCCGCAGGAAACGAGACGAGAAGCGACTGCAACTAGATCTTACCAAGCACAGGGAGCTGCTCGTCGACAGCCAGAAGATCAACCAGAGCATCAAGAGGTGCCTGAACTGGACGGAGGAACTCATCAAGGAGGGCAAGAAGGCCCTCGAGTACAGCGTCCGGCCCAGCGACGTGGAACTGCCTCCGCGGGTGCTCCAGCCGCAATACCTACTAATAGAAGACAACGACCACGAGGCGCGCAAGGACGACGACGACGCGTCAATAGCGAGCAGCCCCGTGGAGTCTCCAAAGAGTCTCACCGCAAAATGGAGCAAGGAGCCGCAGGACCGCGATAGTGGAATCGAGCTACCCGCGGACAGCAGCTAATGCGCGCCCAACCAACAACCCAACCACCACCACCACACCAAACTACCTTTCATGACATAATCCTTTTGGCAGACCGGATCTCCCGTCGCGGCCTGGAAATTTGCGGCGGCATCGCACAACAATCACCACTCACGGAACCAACAATTTTCCTTTTAAAAACACAAACACTGCATCAGCATTGGAAGGGCTAGGATTCAGTCGGAACCACGGCGTTTTTTTCTATCTCATTTGTTGTAATTCGGGCCTTTTTTTTACGAAAGGAACGACATTGGCGAAGCATCGTCCCCCCCTCATTTCTCACGAGAATGAGGAGACCTGCGAAAACTGCTCATTTTTTCCTCGGCAAGACGTGCCGAGCTTCTTTTTTTTCTCTGATTTCCTTTGTCTCGCACTATTTTTGTGTGTACCAACAGATACCCCCAAAGCAACTTTACATATAAAAACGGAACATACTCGGGGCGGCCGATTGGGAATGGACTCGAGAAAACCAAAAGGGCGCCTACCTACACATTCGGCCTCTCTTTTCGTGGACTTCGGGTTTCTTGGGAGGAGGGAATCGAGAGCCGATGTGCTACTCTTCTTCTCCTGCCCCGATTGGCTTTTTGCGAAGAGACGAAACGAGGCATTTGGAGACGAAAAAAAAAGAAGGCGAGAAGGATAGAGGGCTGGGTTTAAGCAGATGATGGCTTTTTTTGCCGATTTGGTAGTTCAAAAAAGACCAGACAGAAAGTCTGTGAGATTTAACCTTTGCTATCTGCGGTGCTCGGCCGGGCCCCGAAGTTGTTTGTGCGGAACTCGACCCCGTGCTGCCGAGTTGCTTGTCAGTCTTGAGGAACGACGCGACGGGTGAGACTTTCGGAGCTAGGTGCTGGTAGATGTTGCTCAACGGTCTCACCGAGTGGGTAAGGTGAGGTGAATCATTTCCTTGATGGCTCTGAATTTCCCTCCCTCTGGGTCTGGACCACGCTCCTTGGCAAAGAGGTGGGAAAAGGGATGTGGCGCAGTTGCACCGTCTCCCTGACGAAGATCCCTCGTGAGACGACACTACCTATCCACAGGATGACCGGATAGGGTCAGACAAATGTGAGATGAGACGGGCCGGGGGTCGTCGGCGGAGGTCGTCGCCGGTCAGAGTATCGGAGGTTTCGGTCGGTTTGCACGCTCGTTGGGTGAAGTGCAACGTGAATAGGCGATGGAAAATGAAGATCAGAGTGCATAGATGATGCTATCTATATATGGAGGTGATGGCCAAAAAGCAAAAGGCAAGGATCGAAACCCTGGGATGTGTGCCTCGTGGGCGAATCGAACGCCCGATCTCCTCATTACTAGTGAGGCGCTTTACCACTGAGCCAACAAGGCGACATGAGGGTTGATAGCTAGCGTGCCTAAGTAGCGCGAGAGTCTGGAGGTGGAGGTGTCGCTTCGCTTCGCGCGTCAGTCCCCGGGGCCGAGTCCAGCCATGTCGGTTTTTTTTTTTTTCCTTTTTTCTCGCTTCTTCTCTTGCTCCTTTATTTTTTTCGGTTTCGTTGGTTTCCTTCTCTTCCCAGTTGTCTCTCTCTTTCTAGTCACTTCAGCAGGTTCCAAGTTGGGGGTTTGGTTTGCGTGCGTCGAAAGTTGTTGGTTGAAGCATGGTTTCTCACCTCGGCATTTAAGCGGCTCTTTTGCAAGTATCGCAGGGTGCCTTGGGCATTTCTCAAATCCTGATGACATCGAAATCGTTCTTGAAGACAAGAATCTTATTATCAGCTTCAGTATCTGGTGCCTACGAGGTTGAGAGTGTGTTTCCACATCAGCTGGAGCTGCTCCACCTGGCATTCACGCTTCGTAGGATTGTCTAGATAGGCCCGGGTGGGTAGGTATCGATCACCCTCCTCGGACCGTCACTTATCCAGAGGTGTTGTTTACCTCAACAGAGCGCCGCATCGGCACCAACGTGAATGCTCTCGTGGTTGGTATCGTTTCATCGACAGTCGGCCAAGCGGATGTCACCTGATAGGCGGCTCTCTTTCCGGCTTGTTTGTTCTCTGGGATGAAGTCAGCTGGCTCCCCGGAGTCCAGCTAAAATAAGCCCAAGCAAGTCAAGTCCATCTGCGTGGCCATTGTTCGAAACTCGGGCGACGATGCCGCGGATCAACGCGATCAGCGGCCGTCTTTGCTGCAAACTCGGGCGCAGAGGCTTCCCCTGGCCAATCGTCAACGACTACATTTATGTAAGAGAAGCAGCTTTTGATTTATCCAAGGTATCTCCAATCCATCTGGGGGATTAAGAGCATCGGAAGTGTGGTTTGCTGGGTGAAGGAGTCATTATCCGACTCTCCAACGAACTCGGACACCTCTTGGCCCAAGATACGGCCATTCGTGATTTCTCATTCTGCCTCATGCGAGACTACTAGTTCGAGTCCGCACCTGAAGGGGCACAGCGAGAGAACTGGTGATATCTGGATGCTGCACGAGCGGCCCAAATCAGTCTTAGCTCTGCGCGGACTCACACCACCGCACGCTGCAGCATGGCTGACACCTCGTGGCAGCCGATGCACGCCTACATTAACCACTCTATTACGAGACCGCTAATTGGCTCCTTCTCAAATCTGCCTTGCGGTGGACGGCAGCCCACAGAATTATGAATCGGTCCGTTGCACTAACGGCATAGCTCTTCGGCCTATGGTGGGAATGTAATTCCGGCCAGTGATGGAAGTTTGCTTTTGCCGTACGCACCTTAAACCCGACTTCAACGCACCTTCCAGGGACCCCAAAGCGGCAAGGATGAATGCTCACGAGGAAGGATTCATACTTTTTGCACAGAAGCTGGGCACGCGTGGTACGTACACTTGCACATTTACCAGGTAGGTACGGAGTACATCGTAGAGAGCAGGAGCGACCAGGCCGTTGGTTTTACCAACCTCCATATCTGGTAGGTACCGATGTTTACCACCAACATCACCAGTTTATCCTTTGTTCTTTTTGAGCCTCGTTTACTCGCTTCCTCCGTGTCTATTCCTGCTCACGACCCGTCGGCGCGACCAGGACACCAGGGACGGCCAAGTGCCAAGTCTCAAGACTCTCATTTGTAGCTCCATGCACATGATCGCCGCCACTGGTCGGCAAGCTCCTGGGCGCTCTCTACCTCACCTATGACCGACGAGCATCCGATTCTCAACGAGAATGGACGGCCATACCAAGCCGTTAGGCGAAATCTTGGCATTTTGTTACCCATGTCCGCGATGGACCACAAGGAAAGCCGGCCCGCGGGCGGGATGACACGACGCGTCAGACTCTGGCACCGTTTCGGCTGCATCCCGCGATCGAGGCGAGGACAACCACGTACCTGCCTACGGCTGGGACGGCGCTGTACGCCCAGCCAAATGCCTTACCAGGGGTGCAATCCCAAGCGCAGCGCGCGGCCCTGCTACCCGGCGAGGTATCGCGTGCCCTTCGGCGCTTCTGTGGACGTCCCCCATCTGCCCCGGGCACCTTGACCCCGCATCCGCATCCCCAGACCGGGGTTCCACACAAAACACGGAGAAATGTGGTGTGTGAGTGCCGGAACACACACTTCGCGAGCTCGGCACAGGTCCGTCGTGCCCCTATTCCTATCTACCTAGTTGTGTTGTTGCTGTCCTGACTCCTTGGTGTGGCAGCCCTACCTATCGTACAATCATGATGCTCCTTCTCTGGGCATGTAGGAGCCCAGGAACAAGGCAGGCGCTCTCGGTAAAGTTGTCCATCTTTTACCAGCAGATCACAAAACAACAATGCGGTGACTAGGGCGCCTTATTCCTACACGCCGGAAGCCGAGCCTTCGATCCCGACTCGGCAGACAGCGAAGTTACGAATGAAATTTGTGATTGCTGTGAAGGATTCACACGGCACGACGAAGGGGGGGCTGCTGCAATGCTCCCTTGGCGCCGTTCAAGAGTCTCCAATCCTGGGATAGACCAACCCGCCAGCTCGGATCCTAGGGGATGTTCGCTGCCATCTGATTTTGGCTCGGGCCCTAGGGAGGTCGATCCGAAATGGTCGACGGGCATCTTCTCGTTCGAGTCCGAAAATGTTAAAAGTCGAAGATGCTTCCCTTATTTTCGAACTCTGCCTGACCTCTCGATCCCACATCCTCCCAACACCCTTTTCTCTTCTTGATTTGATTCCGACCCTCACTCATATCACCGACCGGAAACATGGCCTCCCCGCAGGAAGTCCGCTCCGAAAAGGACGTCGACATCCACGACGTGAAGTCGGAGGCTGTCGTGGCCACCAAGACCGCCTCCGGCGATGGGGCCTTCCAGCAGGCCATGCTCAAGGAGCCACCCAAGTGGTTTGCCAACCCCGTCATCATCCCGGCCATCTTCGTCGCCTTCTGCTGCTCCACCGCCAACGGCTACGACGGCTCGCTCCTGGGTACCCTTTTATCCAGCGATGCTTTCAAGGACTTTTTTTCGGTCGGCAACAAGGGAATCGGCGCTGGTACGTTTTGGCCTCTCCGGCCGACCTCGAGTTGCGGTTGACTAGTATCTAACCGTGTCAGGCATCGTCACCTCCATGTACCAGATTGGCAGTGTCATCTCTATCCCATTCCTCGGTCCGGCCATCGATACCTGGGGCCGCCGCGTTGGCATGCTCATTGGATGCTCCATCATCCTTATCGGCGTCATCATCCAGATCACCTGCATTTCGACCAACAGCGTTGACCAGTTCATGGCCGGGCGGTTCTTCCTCGGCTTCGGCGTGCAGATTGCTGCCGCCGCCGGCCCCATCTACGTCGTCGAGGTCGCTCACCCGGCTCACCGCGGTATCTGCGGCGGTCTCTACAACGTCATGTGGCCCGTAGGCGCCTTAGTCGCCAGCAGCGCCGTTCGCGGCGGTCACGAATACGGCGGCAACACCTCCTGGATGATCCCCATCGGCCTCCAGGCCATGTGCGTATCCCCCCTCCCGCTCGTTCTGCAATCGAACAAGACCGTTTACGTGCTGACACCGACGCGACCAGGTTCCCCGGCATTATCTGCATCTTCGCCATGTTCCTGCCCGAGTCTCCGCGTTGGCTGTACGCCAACGGCAGGCGCGAAGAGGCCAAGGATGTGCTCAGGAAGCTCCACGCCAAGGGCAACGCCGACAGTGAGTGGGTGAAGCTACAGCTGAATGAGTACGAGGAGTTCCTTCAGCTGGAAGCCTCCGACAAGAAGTGGTGGGACTACCGCGCCCTTTTCAAGACTCGGGCATCCTTCTACCGTCTCGCGTGCAACTGCCTCGTCTCCTGCTTTGGTCAATGGGCCGGAAACGGTACGTCCCCGGCGGACAAGCAAGCCCCTTACCAGTCTTCCAGGTTGCTTACAGAGGCATTCTCACAGGCATTGTCTCCTACTTCCTCAGCGCTTTCCTCGACACCGCCGGAATCGTCGGCGAGACCACGCAGATGAACGTGGCGATGGGCATGAACGCCATCCAGATCGTCTTCGCCGCCGTCGGAGCCTCTGTCGTCGACTTGGCCGGCCGCCGCCCCATGCTCATCATCGTCAACATCGTCTGCGCCCTCTGCTGGATTGGCGTTATCGTGCCAGCCTCCATCGCCAACATCACTGACCCCGACAACAAGGAGGAGGCCGCCGGGGTGGATCCGTCCGTCTCCCGCGCCATGCTGGCGTTCGTCTACATATTCCAGATCTGTTACTCGGTCGGTTGGACCCCAATGCAGGCACTGTACCCCGTCGAGGTCCTCAACTACGAGATCCGCGCCAAGGGCATGGCCTTCAGCGGCTTGTTCATGAACTTTGGTACGTGATTGCGCCTAGAAACGTTGCTGACCGCGCCACTTACACCCCCCACAGCTCTCCTCTCGAACCAGCTCGGCGTTCCTGTCGCTCTGGAGAAGATCCAGTGGAAGACGTACATTGTCTTTTGCGTTTGGTGTGGAGTCCAGGCCCTGGTCCTGTTCTTCCTGGTTCCCGAGACCAAGAATCGCACGGTGAGTTACAGACACCTGGAGCAACTAGGAATGCCTCATTGCTGACCCGCTTTCGCGCCCGCAGCTCGAGGAACTCGATCGCATCTTCTCGTCCCCCAATCCGGTCAAGGCGTCCACGGCGAAACACAGCTACGCCGTCGATAGAAATGCCAACATTGTCGGCATCGATCCCGCCGGGACCGCCCTAGGCGACCACGGTGTTTGAGAGACTACGGAATACTACATGCTAGTAGCCACATGGGAGTGTCTTCTGCGCCAATACCTAATAGCTGCGTGGTGGGCAAACCACCAAGAGCGGAAGTACCGATGTCTTTGTTTGCCACTCGAGGGAGGGCGTCATTCGCTTTCACTTTCCCGCAACATGTCATTCGCTCGTTAGCCTCGTCTTCGGAGATACCTGGGCAACCATTCGGGTTGATTTAATGTGACGGGAAGTGGATCGTGGCCGCGGACGAGGAAAAAAAGAAAACTAACTTTAATGTGTGGAAGTCCATCTATGCAGTCCAATACAAGCAATTTGATGGAAATACGCCTCGACTCTCGATGTGATTCCGGGGGCAATGAAGCCCTCCCGACCATGGGAAAACTTGCAAGGAAATTTTCGGACTGGGCCTTAGGAACGGTGGCTGCCTGCTCTAGATGGAATGAATCTCTCGCAACGGCTCCACGTGGGCGTCGTTTCCACACACACACACACACACACACGCAACGCCTCAATCGCTGCCACTGAGCGCATCCACATGGCCAGCAGCGTTTTCAAAGGTTCCCAAAAACTGCAAACTTTTTACGCCCAGCTGCTAAGGTTATCGTCGATGGGGCACGTCCGGTGTTTTAATATAAATACTGGTACTTTCCTCGCAGATTCTTTCAGTCAGTCTCTCATGTCTCTCCATCGCCTCGATTCAGGCTCCCCCCCCTCTATCCGGACAGTGTTGACTTTTTCCTTTTTCATACCGGCCGTATTGGCTTTCTTTTCTTTTTTCCTTCTCTTTTTTGGCAACTACGGCCTTTAAGTCCTTCCCCTTTTCTTTTTCACGATGTCGGGTCAGAACGAAGACATCGGCCACGAGGGCCCTGACGACAACGTCCTCGTGGTGGAACAGACTGAGATTAACGAGAATAACAACAGCATCGACATGGTGGGAGAAGCAGAGATTCAGGCAAACAGCATCACCATCGACACGGTCGAAGAAGCAGAGCCTCGCGAGGTCCACCAGAGACCCGCTGGGATGGCAGACGGACAGCCAGGCCCGAGCCGCCAAGGCCCTGCTGGGATGACGTACGGACAGCCGGGCCAGCTTGGAAACCATTCCGTGATGATGAGCGGACAACAGGCCCAGCATGTCTACCCTTCCGCGATGATGAACGGTTCGGTGGAACCGCCGGCTCAGCATCACTCCTACCCTCCGGCTCCTGTTCACACGTGGGGTGGACAGCCGACGCCGAGCGACCCTTTCAATGCCTCAGCTCAGTTCCACGTCACGCCTCCGCCTACAGACCTCTCGCAATTTTACATGGCGAAAAGGCGGGAGAACAAAGAAAGGCAGGAGGCGGAAAAGAGGCGGGAGGCCTCAAGGCAGTGGGAGGCCCGTATGCGGCAAAAACTCTGCCAGGAGTGCGTCTCCAAGAGGAAGACGCTGACGGATCCCCAGCAGGCAAGCCTTTTTAATACGCACCTGTGCCAAAAGGTGTGCAGCATCTGCTTCACGATGTGGCCGGTGATGTTCTTCGCCCACAGGTACGACGTCTCAACGGGAACGTACGCGCCGACGGAGGACATGACGTGCCTGGGCCAGAGCCGTAGCGTCCGCCTGTGCAAGCATCGCAGGTTCAACATGGCGGAGATCCAGGCGGAGTACCGGAGGGTGACGGAGGCGGGCCCGCTGCCGAAGATGAAGGAGACGACGCTCGCGGAGTGTAAGGAGTGCTTCCAGGGGCTCGGGATCCCACTGCAAAGGCCTAAGCTGACTACAGTCGGCATCGAAAAAAAGGGAGAAGAGGGGAGGAAATTCGATCTCTCGTGGAACTTTGAACTCGAGTGGATCAAGGAGGGTGAGGAGGAGGAGTACCAGCACTTGATGTGCCCGCACAGGAACTGGTTTGCGTTCAGAGACTGGGCCATGAAGGGCGTTGCCGCCGCGGTGGCCGCCGCCGCCGCGCAGGGAACGGCCGCTCAGGGCAAGGCCGCGACGGTCCCGAAGACGGGGAGATTCGTCTGCAATGTGTTTGGCTGCCAGCGGGAGTACAGCTGGTCCAAGAACAATTCGAACCAGCCGCTGGTCAAGAGCCGGTTGAAGATTTTGGAATTGCAGAAGGGCCAAGACTTGAGCCGCGCCGGGTTGGACCCGCACATAGTCGAGCTGCTGCCGGAGGACCTCGAGAGGCTCGAGAGCGCGGACAAGAAGCACATCCTATGGTGCGATAGCGAGGCCGAGAAGCGGTGCCTGATTAACAGGGATGAGAGGAGGGCTCTGTATCACCATGTGTATTGGTAAGTGAAACCGTCTTTCCTCCTGGCCTCCCCTTTCCGAACCAGCAGGATTCATGGCTAATTTGCGGGACATAGGCTGATTAATGACGACTACTGGCCTAATCAGGAGGTTCTCGCAGAGGAGAGGACGAGGGACGAACAAGAGGGGCGCTCGTCCCCAGGCCAAGAGGAGAACTCGACCCCAAACCAAGAGGGACCCGTGTTAATAATCGAAGGGGAGGGCTTGCACACAAGCCAAGAGGAGCACACGTTCCCAAGCCAAAAGGAACCCCTGTGCACGATCCCAGAGGAGAACTTGAACTCGAGCCAAGAGGAGAACTTGAACTCGAGCCAAGAGGAGAACTTGAACTCGAGCCAAGAGGAGAACTTGAACTCGAGCCAAGAGGA
>WIGM01000676.1:0-24275 GCA_014235935.1 Colletotrichum musicola | reverse complement strand
GTACGCCATCTCTAAATCACTGAGCAAGGCGGTCACTTCACGCCGTGGAAAAATTCGAAGCATAAAGAGGTATCTCAGTTTGTGTCATCCGATGCGTGGCTCTAGGTATAAAAATAACATCAGAAAACGACGAGCCCACAAGCGCTGCGCACGAGGCAAGCATCCCGGCGCTCGCTCAGGTCTTTCATAGACGCCGCTCTACAACGCTTGGGAAACAAAAAGTTCGCCCCACCCAAAAAGAAAGTCTGGAGACGTCCAGACATAATCCAAATGCTGAACGGTAGCCAAACGTCATGCTCGTAATCCAAAGAACCGTTGCTCCTCCGCAAGCCCGTCGTAAAATCCTGCGCGTCACAGCTTGACGTCGTCAGACACCATTAAATCTCATTATATGTGGTGTGTCCCTCGGGGTTTGGCGGCTTGTCGTGGTCGTCAACGCGGACCCCGAAAGCGTTTGTGTGCCTCGCCCGAGGAGGAGAAGATCGCACAGCACGACCGGCTCCATTACGTTCTCTTTATTGTCGCAGGGGAAAAACAGAAAGCCGCCACACAAGGACCAATATCAAGGTCTGGTATCAAGCAGAATTCGTAAACAGTGCTGGAAAAGCATATCGTTCGCCGTGCGTCCCGATTGTCGATTCTCCAACAACGGCCGGGCGGGAAGGTGCCCCAAAATCGAGTCTATAGCCGAAACACCGATAAAAAAAGAGGAGAAGCGACGTGGTGCTGCAGTAGCAGCAGGCCAAAAGCCCGGGCACTAAAGACTCATGGTGAGCCACTCCCATTCTTGCGGGCCAGAGGCGGGACCTCCTGGGTTCATCATCGGACCGTTCTGGCCGCCCGGCATGCCCATCATGCCCGAGCCCATCATTGGACGCTGGGCCATACCGAGACCGTTCGCTAGCCCCATGGAGCTCGTCGTGGGTATGCTGGTGAAGCCCGTCGACCCCAGTGACTTGGCCGCCTCGTTGGAGCCTGTCGAGTTCTCTGGACTGTCGACCTCCATGCCCGTTAGGCTCTCGCTGCCCGCGCTCTTGCTGTGGCGGCGCTGGCGCTTCGACGAGCCGGAGGAAGACGAGGTACCGACGTTGCGGGGAAGTGAGGCCGCGCCCGGTCCGGGCGTGTTCTTTGGGGGCGCCGCGGCGATGGGAACCACGCCCTTGCCGCCGGCGGCCGCACCGGCCGAGGACCCCGTGCCGTAGCTCGTGGGCGTGCTACCCGCCGTGTTGCCGCCCGACGCAGCGCCGCTCGCCGGGCTCTCGCCCTCGTTCGCACTGCCGGCCCTCGCAGCCGCAGGCGGCGTCGGCGCGCTCGTCGCCGGGGTAGAAGAGACGGCCAGTGTGGAGTTCTTGCGCGAGCCCGGCCCGGATGCATTCGCCGCGTTCTTCTTCGACCGTGTGCTCGTGCCTCCCACCGGCAAGCTGGCCCCTGACCCTCGGTTTCTCTTTTTGATCACGTCCGTTTTCAAACTCAAAGGACGAACGACACCGTGCAACTTCAGGAACAAACCACAAGCGTTGCAAAGGGGCTGGCCCTCAGGGTTGCGTCGCCAGAGCGGGGTGGTTTGGGTGAAGCAGTTGGTGCAGGTAGTCGGGGTGCTGTTGGCCTCGGATTGACCGCCGGCGGCGGCCGGGAGATTGGTGGTGGAGCCGGCCTTGGAACCGGGGGGCGGGGACGAGGCCCTGCTTGGGGCCACCGAGGAGAAGCCGGAGACGGTTCCGTTGTTCTCGGGGGGCGAGTTCGGGGTTGACTGCGCCATGCGGTCGAAGGGGTTGCCGTTGCGGCCGAGGTGACCCGCGGGCGTCGACGCCGTGCGAGGCACCTTGCCACCACCCCTCCTGTCGTTTCCTGGGCGGAAAGACTGCGACTGCGAGCGCGGGAGGTTACCGCCGTCCCAGTCGTTGTTATCGACGTAGTCGGTCGTTGTGCCGCCGATCGTGACCTGCTTGCGGGGCGGGCCGGCGGGATACCGCGCAGCCTGCGTGCTGTACTGGCCAGGCAGGGACGGGTCCCAGCCGAGGGAGCCACTCTCGTCCATCGGGCCAGGGGAGAAGTCCTGGGGCATGACGAGGTTGCGGTCGGCGAACGCGCCGCCGTCCTCCTCGTCCGAGTCGGCACCAAAGGAGAACATGCCCTCGTTGGGCATCGACATGCCCGGAGAGCGCACAGGGTGGTCGGGCTGGAAGACCTGCGTCGGATCAATATGACCGAAGGGGCTGGGCGCGGCGCTGAAGGCGGACACGGTTTCGGTCGTGGGAGCGGAAGCC
This sequence comes from Colletotrichum musicola, assembly GCA_014235935.1. NCBI lineage: Eukaryota > Fungi > Ascomycota > Sordariomycetes > Glomerellales > Glomerellaceae > Colletotrichum > Colletotrichum musicola. The sequence goes on along the minus strand of WIGM01000676.1, from coordinate 22,008 downwards.
GGGAACATGGGATTTCCGTTCGAGTTGTTGTACATGAACTGGCCGTTCATCTGGTTGCCCATGTTCTGGGGGGCCTGTCGGAAGGGCTGCGACCGCTGGCCGCGCATATCCATCGCGCCAAAGTAGAAGCTGTCGTTATCAGGCATGGGATGCGGCGTCGATACGGTCGAGTGATAAGCCGACCCTGGCGGGGAATAGAAATCCGAAGGGTTCAACGACGAAGGATGGACCGCGGAACCGTTGTAGACGTTGGAAAACGGGCCGTGGGATACCATGGGGGAGGTGGAGGGGGAGAATGAGAAGTTCTGCTGGAAGGGACCCGCGGAGGTGATGATAGGGTCGTTCTCGATGTTGTAAGTGTCCAGAGGGAAAGGGACCCCGTTCTGATGGGGGTTCTGCGTCATGTTGGCTTGGTTGGCGTTATCGAGCGAGTACTCATGAAGGTCTGCATCCGCATCCAGGTCATTGGTAGATGTTGTGGTGCTGTTGACGGCAGGCACCTGGGGAGAGAAGTTGGCGGGACGTTTACGGGTCTAAGTGCGGTCGGGGTCAGCTCAGCGAAGCAAGAAAACGCACTAACATGATATCGGGGGGCGTGGAGGTGGGCGCCAGGGTGTGTGCGCCAGATAGGAGAATAAAATACAAAAAAACCGAATTGGATGGACGCATAATCATGTGCATCGCATCATTGGGTTGATATGCAGCATGCACGCAGCGGGGGACAGAAATAGAAGGCTCACCCGTCGCTCATCGATGCTTGTTTTACGGTGATGCCGAGTAATGTAGTTGAATTCGTCTTGGGTCTTTTGGTGGTGAGGAGGGAACGGCACCGATTGCGGGACAAAGTGCTGCTGTGCGGCCGAGTCTTTGCGCGATTTGATGGGAATGGCCGACGTAAAAGAAGAGTGCGGTTGGCTCTTGTCTTCGGGATGTCTTTGCGGCTGAGGGGAGGGGTTCGTGACGGGTGTAGCGATATTATCGGAAAAGATAAAGTCGTCGAGGTTCATGGGCTCTGGGTGGTTGACGTTTTGCTCCGAAGATTTGCGCAATTGAGCAATGCCGCTGGGTGGGTTGACATTGAACGACGGTGCGGCCGCAGAGACTGGCGGCGCAGGTGCCGGCGCAGATCGAGCGAGTCTGCATCATCCCACAAAGGTTAGCCAAGTCTGCCCACCATGGCATACGACAGAACGAGGCCAAATCACAATCGCGACAAAAACCAACTACACGGGAGAAAGGCAAAGGTGCTGATGCGAATGAGTTGCTTACCTCGCCCTCTCCTCCTCCTGCTGCTTCTTGCGCAAGTTCAGAGCCATCATTCGCCATGTGAGGTTCTCCATGCGCTGCTGGTTGGGCAACATGTGCTTCGTCTTGCTGAAGAACTTCCACACCTGGGTCGCCAACGGATCCTCCTTCTGCATTTCCTCCGGGCTCTGAGTCGACTGCATGTCGGCCTTCTGGAAAGGCGGGAAGGCCGAGTTTCGCAAGAAGTCGTCGTGCGCATTCGGGTAGAGGGCGGCGGTCAGGTCGAGCCTCAGATCCCGAAGGCCGGCGGGCAGTTCGCTCGGGCTGTTCCTAGAGTGCGCCTGGGAGTGCGACATGACGGCGGCGTGGTCGTCAGGCCTCCGCGGAAAGCGGTAATCGTGTTCTGTTGTGGTGGGGTTCATTGAAGTGAAAGGACTCGAAGTCGAAATCGGTGACGAGATGCTGGCAGCCATGTGAAAAGGTTGGGCCGTGGGATGAGGGGAGAGAAAAAGCTTCCTTTGGGGAAGAAGGTGAAGGTTTCGGCGAGTCGAGTCGAGTCGAGGGTCACAAGAAAGGAATTTCCCCACGTTCGCTTGGCTGCGACTCTCTCCCACACAAGGTCTTCTGTGACTGGGTGGGTGGCTTGTCTCCGACTCGTTCTCACGGGGGGGGGGGGGGCCAGTGGTAGGTAGGTAGGTGTAGGTACCTAGAACGCCACGAACGAGGCAGGTACACACGCACGCACACACCCTGCTGACAAGAACTCGGTGAGGGGAAAAAAAACCGGACTGTTGCGATTGCAGACCGGGCTGGTTGTCTCTGGTTACTATCAGGGCAGCTTTGAGAAGTCTGGCCAGAAAGTTAGAAAAGAGAGAGAGAGAGAGAGAGAGAGAGAGAGAGAAGAGAAGAGAGTTTTGATTCAGAGGAAGGGTTTCGATGGCCAGGTTGGCGGTGGACGCAATGCCGCAGGCTTCGGGTTCTTCCTTTTTGGTTGCGACAGGCGTCGAGGGGAAAACGGGAGGAGACGTCGTCGTCCGTACAGTCGGCGGCGGGAGGGATCTCTTGTCGCAGCAGAGCCGGCGGCATAGTGGACGGTATTGCGTAGAGCGACGACAACCAACAGCCGTTAGTGGTGTCGCTTGCTGGGAAGAACGAGGTGAGGGACGCTACTCTACGTAGAGGGTGCCGTGCCTGTGCAGGGGGGAGGGTGTGCGGTCGTGGTGGGCGAGTGGGAGTTGGAGTCGGAGTGGGAGTCGAAGTGGGCGGACGGGTGGGTGTGGGATGTGATGCACCGTGGGTACCCTAGCTTAGGTACCCTGGGAACCCAGGAAGATGCCTACCAGGATTCCCGGTACGTACCCGAGTTCACAGTGAGTGCAGGAGGTTAGGTGCGTGTGGAGTTTCAATACCTAGGTACCTCACTACCTACCTCACTACCTACCTGGGCACTTACCAGGTACCTACCTAGGTAGGTGCGCTACTGGCAATAGCAGCTGCGAATCCAATCGAGTCTCAATCGAGGACCGCAGAGTTCGTTCGGCTCCTGCACTCTTCAAGAGCACCAGCAGCTCTCTCTACTGGTCAATCTTGCGCTCGCCCAGATGCACCGAAGCTAGAGGTGGGTCTTGCGCCGAAATTATTAAGACGCTCTTGTAACTATCAGTGGGGGAGGGGAAACCGGCTCCAGTGTCTGCGGCAGCAGCCTAGGATATTCTGCCTGTCTGTCCGTCTGTCTGCGTCTGCGTGGTGCACGCTGGATGTTCTCTTTTAGCGTGTAAAAGAGCGGCGGGGAGCAGTCGAATCCCCCCTCATTCAGGCTCCAGGGGACCACCACTGGAACCGCAACCTCCCGTCGCATGGGAATTGCTGCTGGACTGCCCGACTGCTTGGATGAGGGAGGGGGAGGGGGGATCCCAGCTTGGAGCGACAACGGCGGACTCGTCCTCCCGGCTGCTGCCCAGCACCGGCGAATGGAAGATTGCTTAGCCTCACGAGTCGTTGGCGGAAGTAATCTGGATCCCCCGTGGTCGGTGGCTCGTTCGGCTGGGAATATCCCTCTCTCGACCGCAGTATCCAATACCGCTTCTTTCGCTCTGATGCCTACCAGTCGGACGGTCCTTCCGACCACCCTCGGGCTGGGTTGCGCCCCTCGTTCAGGGGAACGTTCGTGATGGGACTGACATCTGATCCTGTCGAGCAGAGTAGGGACGTCGAGTCGCCCATCCACACGCACTCTCTGCTGCCAGAGAACGAATGCCCCGCATTTTCTCCGACACCGTCCCAAGCCACGGCGGGTGCGGTTGTGTTAGGGAACACCGTCGTCCGCATTTGTCACGCTGACCATGGCAAGGTGTGGACTGACGAGAAGTAGTAGAAACACCGCTCGACCGTACGATGGCCTTCTTGTGAGGGTTGCACCGACCCGGCATGGTCTCTGAACCAGCCCGTGCCGGACAGCGGACGTTGAACTGTATTCGAAGAGGTGGAGGCCACTAAGACCAAGAGGCGCCAGCGAGAGGCGAATGCCAACTCCCAGCCCGCAGAGTACTGCCGTTCGGATTGTGCCCGGCCGGCATTCCAAGTCGCGCTACCTCGTACCTTGTCTCCGGTGCCCTGTCTCGCCTCTCTTCTTCCTGCCACTTCGGCCTTCTGCCACTGGCCCTGGATAAGCGTCATCGTCAGCACTGCTGTTGCTGCTGCTGCTGCTGCTGCTGCTGCCAGAAGACTCGAATCCTCGCTGTCAGCCATGTCGCTGGCAGCTGCTGCTGTCAATCAGACTCCGGCGTCGAACCAACCGCACACCATGTCGTTGCTTGTCCCCCTGCGCATCTGGCCCGCTGTTCGCGGTCGAGACCGGCGCAAGGACCTGTCTTGTCTGTCTACATGGCCGGTTGACGACTGATGGGTTACGAATACAGGACGACAATTGCCTGCGCCGCCGGTCCAGAATCCATGGCTTACATGATCCCGCCGTCAGGTCAGATTTCAGGGTCCTGTCGGGGAGGAGCATGGGAGGAAACCTGCAACGAACGAGCAAGGCACGGCCAAAAGCCCGCCTCCCCCTCGAGTCCCATCTCGGCGGAACTCCACCCGCCATCTCAACCTTGCGCGCTAGGGAAGCATGGGAGAGGAGAACATCGAGGCAACGCTGCACCGCTGCACCAGCCGAGCCGGGCACTGGGCAGTGGTCCCTGACCGTGGTAATGGCGGCAGCGCCTGCCCGCGTGCCCAACGACGTCGCTGGTGGGGATATGTTCCGTCTCTGGAGCCACAGTCCAGCCGTCGTTGCTTTCTCGAGTCTCAAATGGGGCAGCTAGCGAGTTGATGAACGGGCTCTCACCCCATTGAAACGGCCCCAGAAGCTGGATTCGTCCTTGCTTCTTCAGATCTTGCCCCATCCGTTTGCCTCCTCAAACCCCTCTAATTCATACCCGCATCCAACCATCCACCAGCTTTCGGGAATATGTGGCTATTGCGCTTGCCTGCCCATGGGACGCGCATTTCAAACAAGGGCCAATTTCTCTCAAGCAGCAATATGTTTGATTCGAGCTCCGTAGGCTGTCGTACCCGTCATTCATAGACCCACGGAGACAGCGGGGCCGTGTAGAGTAGCGTAGGGGCTGTAGAGTGGTGTAGTATGGACTGTAGAGTGTAAAGTAGTATAGTCTAGGTAGCCGGGAGTGACTGGAGTCCTGGACTACACTAGGCCCCTGGTGGTCTCGTCTGGCCGGCGTCTCTTATTAGATCTCGGGACATTGTCTCCGTGTGCGGCTTCCTGCGGCAGCAATACAGCTTTTCTGCAGCACAGCATAGTGGACTCGCTGCGCTTCGAACTGCTGTTAGCGGGCCAAGCCCGTGAATAGGTTCCCTAGCAAAGTAAAGTTTGGTGGTCGGGACGGAACAAGCTAATCCCAGAGAGTCGGTGGCTAGTGACGAGGGTTGCGCCCGTTTCGACGCGCTGCTTTGTTGATTACATACATCTTCATCACGGATCTGTTGCTTGATTGATCTATGGGCATCCACCGAGAAGCGAGCGAGAATTCGGGCGCACTTGGCCGTGTGAAGCGTGGCTTTGCGGCCGCCTCTTAACCCCACCGGCTTTCACCTGCTGCTTCCCTGCCCAGGACGCCTGTCCGCTGTCGCCAATCAGGGGTGTCGCATGTAATGATCTCGAACAGGCTGGGCCCCAGGTACGACGGCTATACTTTGGTTGAGCGGCGCCTCTCGGGATGAAACTCTAGAACCTGCTGCCAGCGAGACGGCTTTGGTATTGGAGAGGACCCCGGAACGACGTTCCACTCTACAGGTCTGAGCCAGTAGTGTATGTAGTGTCTCCGTGAGCCGATAGCGTCTCGTCCGCACGTTTGTAAACCCGTCGAAGAGATTTGGGTGGTTTGCACAGCGATGTCAGCCGTCTGGTGACGACAACTTTTTCGTCTGTTCCATGACGAAGCTTGAGTGGAGCTTGCACGTATAGCGGGGGACGCGGCCAGGGACGCAGCTACCAGCTGTCTGTTCCCCTCGGGGCCTCAGCGGAAAGGCGGCGATGGGACTCTCGCGTCAGATATGGAGACGTTCGTGATGGGGGCCATGGGGCTGGTCAGCCTTAGGCTTGGAGAAGGCGGGAGATGACATTTGATTTTGTCGCTCCATATCCTTCGTGTCTGTCGGGGTAGGCATCCAGTCCGACGGCTGTCGACCAGCTCTAGCCCAAATCTGGTCCCCCACGCGGCAACGTCTGAGAGCAATGTGGTGGTCGTCCGATGGTGGAAGGGGTTGCCGAAATGCACGGACTGGCGCGTTGGAGAAGGGAATTAATTGACTTTGGGGAGAGCCTGAGACGAAAGACGAATGGCCAGCCACGCGAGCTGGTCTCTATAGTAATTTTAGGCTAAAGGAGCCGCGTGCTTGCTGCGTGGGATGGACAGGCAGGGTAGTGTAGAGAGGTTGGTTGGTATTATTGGCTTGACGAGACGAGCCGGCTCGGTGCGGCTTGCCTAGGTAGTTGTTCCTAGGTAGGTTGGCGTGCGAAGGCTTCTGAAGCGGCAGATATCACGGAATAATACCGAGCTCGTCCTGCGCAAGTCGACGTTGGGCGTGAGGTGAGGGGTGTCTAGCAACGTGCGATCGAGAGGAGTCGAGGGAAGAGAGCGTTCACAGCCACAGCTACCACTGCGTTAACTGTCCGGGCCTGCGACGCCGTCCCGATAGCTATCCGACGCAGGACGATGCAGCTCGCGCAACCCAGCCGGCACTAGGGGGAGACTTGACTTGAACGAGGGCGTCAGCTTGCATACGGACGGCACGAGATGCAGCGACGAGCCTGCAAACTATGAGAGACTAGACCCACGAGAGAGAGCTGCAGTAGAATGCAGAGTGCAGAGTGCAGACAGCGTTGCAGAGAGACACGGCTGGAAGCTGAGTTGACAGGCGTTGGACGAGTTGGAACGGTGTCTAGGTACAATACTATGGTACAGACTGCAAGTAGTATCCGGCGCTTCAGGTACGGGATACTGCGCGATGGGAGGCGTGCACATGTAGCGGAAAGGTACCCGAGACCGAACGGGTAGGGGTGGCATTGAGCACAGCACTTGCAGGAAAGCCACAAGGAAGGAGCAGGGGAGGCCATGCTGGGGACCCCCACACGAGCCCGCAAATGGCAGCGACGACCACGACGAGGAAGGGAAAGAGCAGGGCAGCATCGATTTATTACGAGGGCAGGCGCGACTGGGCACCGGGCAGGCAGAGAACGCGGGCAACTTGCAAGGCAAGGCAAGGCAGGCACGCCGCACGAGCACAGATGGACGATCCAGGCTGGGATGTCATGGGCCATCACCATCCGTCGTAATCGCCGTCACCGTCACTAGTCCCGCAGAGCAGCACCATCACCAGCAACCACAAAACGCGACCCTCTTTTGCTCTCCATCGACGAACATCACCGACTGTGGATCTCGGTGCTCCTTCGCGGCATTCTCCAGACACCCAGACACTCAAACTGCTTCTCCATTCGCGCGCGGCCTGCCTGCTCGCCTGCTTCTTTCTCCATGCTCCAGTCTTGCCGTCGTCTCCTCATTGTCGCTCCACAGTCCACACACTCATCAATCCTCCACCAACGAACGGGACGAGAGATATTTGGGACCTTTCGCTCCAGCAGCCTGTCGAGTCTCGACATTCACGCGTCCGAAATTTGCCGCACGTCCGCCAGCCTACCTGTCGCTGTTACCGAAACCTATCCTGTCATACATCGACTTCTTCAAGCTGTTTCCCCTTGGCCACCATCATGCCCAGCCTGATATCGATGATATCGATGCATCCCCACTACTCCTACCATGTGGGATATGCGCAATAGCCGTCCGTCTCTTGTTTCGCGGATGAGGCACCTTGCCATGCTGCTTCGTCTCGTGACCCAGCATCTCTATACCATTTCGACATTGCCCGTCTAAAACCCGCTCGGGGCAACTCCGCGATCCTCCAACGTCCAACAAGTTGCAACCTAACCTTGGGTCGCTGAAAGACGAGCGCCAATAATTGCTCCGCACTTGATTTCTTGTGCCCCTGCAACCAGCCGCTCAGCCAGTGCTCGATATCACAGACTCATCACGGCCCAGCCGGTCCTTTACCTCTGTTTACGAGTCATTTCTGAGGCACACTCGACTCCACACGCAGACAGGACAAGGGCTCACCAGCCACCGTTCACCCAAAGCCTCGTGGCAGAGGGTCCTTTCAACGGGCATCTTCCTGGCCTTCGGGCCTTCTGCTCAAGCCTGGCGGGCGTTTTGCGACCAGGGTTGTCTTCGGAGAATTGCCCATGTCACGACTCAAGTTGCTGGGCAATGCCGAATCAAAATAAACTCAACATAAGCTGCCTGCCAGTGACCAACAAATCTGTCCGCCGCACATCAAGTTCCTGGTGTAAGCATACCCAAACACAACCGCTCGGGAGTCGGGACACGCTGACCGGAACGTCGCACTGTTATGGGTGCCACAACACCAGCGGCTGTCTCCTACCCTACTTTTCGTCTTCCGAGGTTGGGTCTATCCAGTTTTTGGCAAATGTTGCGCCGGCATGGGATAGTCGCTTCTTGGGGTTGAGCCTCGGTCGCAAACTGTTTTCCACAGCCAGAGGCCAGGGAATAGAAAATACATGGGGATGACGGCGGCTGTGTGGAACAGAACGCCAAGCACTCCGGGGACATGTCGAATCGATTCCGGGCATCAAGCTCCGTGGCACGCTCGCATGTCGACCCTCAGTTGCCAATCGCGATATGTGCACTCCTCTATCCGTACGCTGCAGAAGACAAGTCGCAGCATATGTGGAAATGTTTCACCCCCGAGCAAAGTCCCTTTTTGGCAGATCACAACTTCGCGATACTGCACATAGCCAAAGGCATGACGAAATTTTGTTTGTCCGCCGTCGATTTCCCAGCCGCGATGGGCCATTGAGGGGCCTAGGTCTTCATGCAGGGTGCGCCATTTGATCCCGTCTCTCTTGGGCCGATCTCCACGGCAGCGGCAGCGGCGGGCAGGGGTCTCTGCATCCGACTGCGCAGGTCTATTCTGGACTCGGTTCAACTCGCATCAACGGTGGAACGGCTGGGTCTCGATGCTGAGGGCTTCCAGAGACAATCACGATGCAGCGCAGCAGCGGCAGAATACCACGGTGCCGCGAGCCAGGAGGGGAGGCTGAGATCGAGTTGACTCCGAGCCCCGGTGCCCCGTCCGCATCCATCGTCCGCTCTCGCTACGCTACGTGCACGTCCAGCCGCTGCGGCCGACTGCCCGAACCTCTTTCATTGTCGTCGTCCAGGGTCCGACGAAAATAGTGCGGAACGAGAGAATGCTCCCCAGCCTCCATGATCGGAGGCTGCGAGGCACGCCCAGCGTCGGGCTTCAACTCGACCCCTGGTGGCTGACGGAGCCACGACACCGTTCCGGAGACACTTCTTGACATGCTGAACGGCATCCACCTCTGTGTTTTCGCCAGCCCCGACTCCCGAGCGAAGGGTCCAACGAGCTATGTCCACCGCTAATTTCACCGTACTGCGCAGCATGTCACCTCAACAGGCGCCAGCATGACATGTGATTTTGCTGCCAAATGAGCCTGGAGCCTGCGTTCGAAGCAGTCGAAGCGCCAGCCGTGTACTAAGCCTGACGTCGCGTTCTAGAACATACCGACAGCCATGAACGATGTGGTCTCGTCGCTTCAACGCCCGCTTACGATGGCTGAAGGTCGGGTTTGATGATGTGCATGAACGGCCTCGAGAGTACATATGGCTAGTGGAGACCGGTCTTTGACTTCGACACGATGGACACATGGCGGGCGCATGGCAGGCATCACGCAGTCATATCCACGATGGGCGCTGAGTCCTCCAGTCGCAATCGTCATTTTGTTTTTGATTACTCGCAATAGGCGACGACGGTGGCAGCAAGCCTGGTCTTTTGATGCAGCCCAACGAAAACATCGAGTATCACCAAACTGAGTATGGAAGCTCGAAAGATGGCCCTAGCAGGCAACATGCTGCAAGTGGCCGGTATCGCAGCCAAAGACGCGCAGACGAAGAAGACGAGATGGGGGGAAAAGGCCGCAAACTAGAGGAACTGCTAGTATGCAGGGTCGAGTTCCGGAGCGTTGGAGCCTTGTCAGCCTTCTGGAACACAAGTCGAGCTTGCGCCGGTACCCCTCCGTTAACACCGGCCGCATCTTCGATGCGAGTTTACTATACTATAGTACCTAGTAGCAGTCTACACTACTACTCCGTACTTGCACTGCGGATGGCGGTGAGTCGGGAGAGGGGTCCAGAGGCCGGCAACGCCACCACGTCTCTGGCAAAGAAGACGGGCCATCCTGGATAACGGGGCATGAGTCGACGGGGCTAGGATGGCAAGTGGTCCATGACTTGCTTCCCTGCGCTCCCAATCGAGAGAGAAGAACTGGGCGTTTCGGACAAGGACAGCCTACAGGCAGTGTGACGCCCATTGGTCTGGTCGGGTGTCTCTTATCGAGTCGACCCCCACTTGGTTATTTTGGGGCCCGGCAATCTCGGTCAAATTGCGTGCCCCCCCACCGTCTTCGGCCTGCGGGACGGCCTGTCGTGTGCTGCTGGTATTACTCCGTCCCAGCTGCTCCTCTCAGGATCGCTGCTCAGAGGCGCGCTGATGGAGGAAACCAACCAGACACGGTGGAATGGTCATCCGAGAGACTGCGATGCCCGGCCGAGGTCCTGTGTCTGTGTCTGATGTGTTGGCGCACACACACGAGTTCTCTGGGTTGTCTCGTCCGTGAAGCTGTCGTCTATTATCCACATCAGACGCCGCCATCGTCCGGGGTCCGTCGGGATCAGGTCGGCCGACTTCTGATGCTGTTGTCGGATATAAACCGCTGGATTTCGGAGGAACGCAGGGCGAGGGTTCAAGTGGTCGATCACATCTGAAAGGGGTTGCTTCCGCCGTAAAGCTGTCGACTGCAATTGCCAATACCCAGGCATGAACATGCCCCGCGTGGGGGTCCGGCGCAATTCTGTATTCGCTTTGGTTGTGCCAAGTTGGCCAGGGAGTATGCCAGCAATGAGCATGCGGCATGCCACTCTGGCGTGGCGTATGCTGGGTGATCAACACCACATCAGCAGTTCGCCCTGCTCAGGTGAAGTCATGCCCTCAGCGCTCTGCACTCTAGAGAGATGAACCGTTCATCATGACGCTAACCCCGTCGCCAGCGGTAAGAAGTCCGGCAATCCGTCTCGTGCCCTTTTCGGATGCATTGATGTCTCGGGAGATTTTGCTGCTCTCGTAGTCGCGTGTTGCCGACCCTTTGCGTCGCTGTGTCGTGCGCCCCCCCCCCCCCAAGCTTGAGGTTCCGAGGCACGTGCCTGCATACCAGAATCGCCGTCGAATGTGCCGTGCCGTTTCTCGAGTTTTGCGGAATAGGTGACAAAAAGCAAAGAGGGCAAACGACCTGACTTATAAGCTGGTCTTATCTGCGGTGCCAATCGTTCCAAGGCGATGGCCGAGCTCAAGACTTGCTCGAATAGGGCAGCTGGATCTTTGCACCATTTTTCCAGCAAATTAGCAATGCGATGCCGCCAGAGATCGACTCCCGTGCGCAATCGTCTCCCTGTCGGTATCGCTGCTATCTTACCCAGGTGCCTATCTCTCGGTCAGCCTTTCTCCTCGGACCTGCCATATCGGATAGATTGGCTAGAGGGCGATCCAACATAAAACACGGCCGCGAGCTCTATTGGATCGTAGCTTGCTGAAGACCGTTCTGTATCTGAATGCTCTGTGTCTCTTATCTGCCTACTACGGTACCTACAGTACTATGGCACGTCTGCGGGCTTACCACCCTTGCTGTTGGTTGTCGGCGGTCGCTGCACGAAGGGTTCATTCAGCCTCCCAGACGACCTCCGACCCCAGAGGCTTCGGTGCTTTGCAGAGATAATGATATGCATGTTGGCCCTCGCTGCAGCGCTTCTTTATCTTTTGCGTGGGATTTTTTGCGCGCGTGCCACTGTCGCTGTGCCTCGGGTGGTTTCAAGCGGACCTTCTTATCTAGAGATGGGCGGTCTGGGGGGGCGCCGAGAGAACCCCTTTATCTCTGCGCTCTCCAGATTACCCCAGAATCGACGGCCGCCCAGCCGGAGTGATGCCTCTGATTATAGATACGGGCCCGCCAGCCGGCTTGAACTGGCTTGTTTGCGTTCCTCCTATGATTGACTCTCCCTCGGACGTCGTCGACTGCTCCGCGTTGACACCTGGGTTCGGCCGGTGGTGTTATCTCAACATTGCTCGAAATATCCTACGCCTCACCGCACCGTTCGAAACGAAGCCTCGAACCCCCCCCTTCGATAAGGATGCCACGCCATAGATGGAAAGACGGGATGGGGCTTGGCCATGAGGGGGCAGCACACACGGGGATACTTGGTCCAACGAACTGCTGCTGCCATGCGGCTACCCGCGCCGCGGGGACTGGCTTAGCCTATCGACAAACGTTACACGAGGCAAACCCTTGTTTGTCTGGACGATATGTCATTGCTGGAGCAGTTCGGACGACCGTTGGGCGGCGGTGGACGGTGGGCGGAACAAGACATCGCCTTCGACTGGCACAGCTGCCCAACGTACATGTCGTGGCCGGCATGGCGTTTTTGTTCCGTCGTACCCGGGGATGGTTATATCGGGCTCGATGTTGTACGGAACATGTCATCGTCGGTTGTTGAAGGGCGAGGAGCGGTTGTCGGATGGGGTGGGTCGACGGACCTCGACGACGACGCGCGGGATGACTTTGCGTCGAATTGCTATACCAAACATCTTCAGACTTACACGTCACAGTCGAACTAATATCACAGGACACCTGAACGATACCAAGCATGTAACATCACGCTACAAGGTGCGGTCGAACTTCCCCTACCGATCCGAAGACTGTCGAACAAACCCCTGAGCTACCTCGCCGGCGATATCCCCCTTCTCGTCGAGTCGTTCCCGAAACTCTGTGCCGCGAGTCAAACGACATCTCCGAACGAATACGATTGTCGACCTTGACCTGCCCGAACCCCTTTCCACGGACAGAGCCAGTAAAGCACTGTCTTTGCCTTTGTACTTGCTCGTCTGACCCGAGCACCAGGTGTTTTTCGAAGGGGTTTCGGGGCACGGCGAGTCGTCACAGAAGGGCATCCAATGCAGGACGTGGGCGAGGATCTACACTGCTGCCGGGGGGACTCGGCTCCCGCTGGGCTTCAAAGGGTCCGGCTACGGTCAAGAGACGGCGTTGGTGCTCTCCGGTGGTAACGATATTGAGACGTGTTGCGTAGAGCTCCTACCCTAAACTCTTATCATGTTAATGTCAGCAGGCCTCCCTAGGGTTGGCGACATGTCTGGACATTGGAGACTAGTATCAAAAGGGCCGTAGCCACGAGACCTCGGAGGTCCACGACGAGATGTTGAGGATCGATCTATATAGATATGGAGTGAACTGGAATGGTTCCATCACATCAGGGGTTTCGATCGATGTTTGGTTGGTTACGACTTCGAGGAGGACACCAGTAGAAATCAGGGACACCGCCAGAGATCAAAGGCACCACGATAGACGAAGGACACCACGAGGGATAAGGGCACTTCTCAAACTGATGGACGCCACGAGTAATCGAGTGTAGTACGTGGCGCTTAGAAACTCCTGGCTAGGTTACTCAATTGGACATACTGGTGAAACGCTACAACTCTTCTCAATGACACCGGGATACCTCAGATGTCGTTCTCGCAGTCAGGACGCGACGAATACTTTGTCTCCCAGAGCCACTGCGCCCGCGAGATCTTGTGCGCCACTCGATCGGGTTCAACCAAGTGCTTGAACACGTTCGTGTCCGGCGGGTCGAGCGGCAGATCGTCATCTGGGTCGAAGGCACGCCCTAAGTCCGCCCCAAGGTGAATCTCCGACACTTCTTCCCAGACCCTGAACGTTTTTGGCTCCAGAGAAGGCTTCCAAACCCCCCTCAGACGGCACACCGGGGATGCACTTGGCCGGTAAGAGAAGACGAGACCGTGGCGTCTCGTGCCGTGCCACAGCTGGAGCGTCTTGAGCTTCGGCATCCTTTTCGCCGCCGACCCTGCGGCCTGTAGCAAGCGGTTGACCCGTTCATTGCGCACCGATTCCTTAAGTCTATCCGAGGCCAAAGGTCCCAACGAACGGGACGTGAGGGTGAGATACTCCAGATTCGGCCAAACGGCATGCGGGGCGTGTTCGCACGCAAAGAAGTCCGCTGCATCGATAAACGAGGTGACAGACAGGCTCTTCAGACCCTCGCTGATGAACAGCAGGGGCTCAGCGATGCTTGGCCAGTTGGGCCCTTGGTTACGTCGAGAGTAAAGGTACGAGTTCTTGTCCTCGAATAAAGTCAAGTGCTCCACCGATTCGGGGAGCGAGTGCGTATACAATCGAGCAAGTTCTTTGTGCATTATCCACCTCCCATCGGTGCCCCTCCGGACTCGAGAGCGCCACATTTCGTGATGTGTTGTTGTCAGTCCCGGGAGGGCTCGATATATCTTCGCCAGTGGTTGGGGGTCTAGGGTACGATAATGCTGCCGGCGAATGAGAAACTTTGTGACTGCTCGACAGGGCATAGGTTGAGACTCCGGGTATCCGGCCCAAAGGAGCCCGAGGGGCTGCCAAAGACGCGTTCTATCTGTTGGTGTTTTTGCCTTTTTGGTCGGGACTCATACGGATGCTGTGTGATTGGGTGTGGATGGCCTATTTTGGGTTTCTCAGGGGCGTCCGCGTTGTGCCAGAAGGATGTGTCGTTGAAGCGATGATCCACGATGTTGTGTTGGTGGTTGGAGGGTGATTAGACCTCGAGTTCCAGAGTTAGGACCGGTTTGTTGGTACCGATATCCACCCCCATATTCAGAATACTCAGCATTCGGAAAACATAATCTATATGGATAGCAAAGTCCAAACAGTTTATCCACCACTCTGTCAATGTTTCTCTCCGCCCGCACGACCTGTAGTCGTACGGCCTAAGGTGCACCTTGAAGGTCACATGCTTGAGCAGAGATTGTAGGTGCCCCCGAGGTGCTCCGAAACGACTTGCATCCCAACTAAACTGTTTCGCGAAGGGATGTCTATCCCCATACGATAATGTCAGCCTCTTAAAGTTCTCCGCCTCCCAGAAGGGTTTCCACGACTTATCGACGCGTGCATAGTTGGCTTGCGGGTGCGGCTCTCGAGCGAGGGAGTCGGAGACGTTTTGGTACTGCTCCTTGCGTAGGCTGTAAATCTTGTGTGCCATTTCTTTCCACATCATTTGCTGCGACTCTTCCGGCAGTGCCTCCCACCAATTCTTCTCTTCCGACATGGATGCAAAGTAAAGAAGTAAAGAAAAAAATCTGGCAGAGGTCGAGGATGAAGCTAGATGAGAAGGAGGTTCCGATTATGTAGAAAAGACATGTCCATTTCCTTAAGTCGTGTCCGGCCGTGGCTACATACTACATGTAAAGACTGTGTGTGTGGTCTCTCCTTGCCCGAGAAAACCCGCTGTCATCGTCAAGTAATCGTTACAATACATGGAAAGGTATCCAGCCTTATTAATGTCCTCCTCCCAATGAAAGAAACTCCCAGGGATTCGTCCGAAAGAATGAAATAGAAATAGATAAAAAAAGAATATACCTTCCAGAGGCGTCGCCTCTCACCTCACTCGAAAAAAAAAGAAGGACCGGATACCTCATCTCAAAATACCCCCGGATACCCTTTTTGTTTCCCCCTCGCCCATAATTCCTCAAACTCCCAATTTGATGCGTCCAAACAAAAAGGGGTAAAAAAAAGAGAGGATGGATAAGGTATGCAAATGAACTGGACGAATTATCCTTTTACATGAGACCGACGACGGCGACGACGGCACCCAGGCAGGCACCGGCCACGACAACGCCGCGGTTCGCGTCAGCGCCGTGGCCGGCGGCGTTCTCGTTCGTGGAGCCGGTCTCCTGGGCGGCGAAGGCGCCGGTGAAGGTGGTGCGCAGCGTGCTGCTGCCGGAGACGGCCTGGGCGACGGTCTCGGGCCCCGTGGTGGTGATGACGGAGCCGTCGGCGCTGATGGTGCGGGTGACGGTGACGGTGTCGGTCTTGTAGTCCCAGCCGGGGCCCATGCCGCCCCACGCGCCGCCGGGGCCCCACCAGCCGTCGACGGGGCAGCCCGTGACGGTGACGGCGTTGTCGGTCTTGGAGGCGCCGCCCCACCAGCCGCCGGAGTAGGTGTAGGTGCCCGTGCTGGTGCAGTCGGTGAAGGCGTGGCAGACGGAGGACGAGACGGAGGAGTAGGTGGACAGGGCGGCCGAGTCGGTGGTGCAGGCGGAGCGGACGCAGTCGTTCAGCTGGGGCGCGTCCGTGCAGAAGGCCTGGGGGGTGGGCGTGGCCGTCTGGAAGTGGGAGGAGAAGCAGGAGGCCTGGCGTTCATCGTGTCAGAGGTTTGGGTTTAGGTTAAGGTACGGTGAGTTTGGTATGAGATGGGACGGGGTTGGGATGAGGTTGGGATTACATGTGTATAACATGTGTATATGCGATGAAAGATGGACGAAGAACAACAGGTAAACAACGTGAACTTACAGCGCACTTGGCGGCACCGTTACCCCAACCGTTCGGGCCAAAACCGCCCCAGCCGCCTCCGTGGCCGAAGCCGCCCCAGCCTCCGTTGCCAGGGCCCCAGTTGCCGTTGCCGGGAGGGTTGGCGACGGCCACGGCGCCCTGGACGATGGCAGCAGCAACGATGGTAGCCTTCATCTTGAGAGTCGGTCTTTTTGTTTTGTGGATTGTGTGTTTATGTGTGTCTCGCTCTCGAGTCTGTCGTGTTTCTCTTATGTGCCTTGGCAAACTGCAGATGGGAAACGGTGAGATATAGGATGGCTGGATGTTGCGACGAAAAAGGAGGATGCGTGCGTCCCGAGTTGATGGTTCAGAAACGAAAAACCAAAACACTGGATGAGCCGAAGATCGAAACCGGTCCCTTTATATCCCACAATCCTCCTGTATGTGTGTTCGACCGGTAAGGCTACGCCGGCACTTAGAAACTTGTCTCTGGCGTATACGCGCATGTCCTGTCCTGTCTCTGGCCCACCGTCGTGCAGCAGATCGGCCCTGCCTTGCCCTTCGGTCCCGAGATGCCGTCAATACGGCGGGCCACCAACAAAAAAAGCAATGACATCGAGCTATCGGTATCGTTCCCTTTGGTTCTTGCCCAACGCTCGGTCGCGGACAGTCGCGTGGGACTATTCTTTCCTGGAAGGGGTGGCTCCTAACCACGCGGCCGGGTTTCCCTTCCCCCTCCCCCTCTGTTAGTCCCCGTTCGACGTCGAATCGGTTTTCGAATAACTCCCTGGGCCGCCATTCTCACTCCCGACGAAGGGATGGGATGGTCCCAAAAAAACGCGCGGCCTCTGCATGGCTTCTTGGCAAGGCGGGTGTCACAAGAAGCAAGAGAGACAGACAGAGACGTGATGTAAGCAGAAAGCCACTGCAGCATTCGGACAAAACTGTCTGAGTGGCTTCGCCCGGGGGTGGGTTGCCGTCGTGCAGGAGGAACCAGGCGTCGGTGCCACGACGACAAGGTCCGGGATGAGGTTTGGGGAACACCGAAAACAATGGAAGCGGCGGCCTCGTTAGTGTCGGTCAAGAAGAGCCTCCGGTCCTAGTCTGAGGCCAAGCCCCAGGGCCGACCCAGCCAACCACCGTTTGACAGTAATACGTCGGGGCTCGGCCCCCCGGTGGATGGATGGAATCCTTCTACACTACTTCCACTTATTTTCAACTCGCATATTTTGCTATGCTATAAGCCATTAGTCTTCTTTCTCGAAAGGAGGCGGCGGGAGGCGACTGACGTATGCGATGCTGGCACGTCCATCCAATATGTCGGTGCTTCCTGCCGCGATGCATCCGCTCGACCCGTGATGCCATCCTCATCCCTTTCGTTGTTGAGAGCAACGAACGAAAACCACCAAAGGGAGGGGGGCCACCGGTGATAGTATGACTCTTCCTCGACCTGGGCGCCGAGAGACACACGACCACCGAGAGAAAGCTGGACCGAAGGCTGGCGTCAGGCTGTCAGCTCACTAGTTCCCCATGTTTCAGAATCTGTGCTTATTGCTGATGCTGATGCTGCTCGCCTCGGGCTGATCAACCACACTGCCACCAACATAAAGGTCGCCCGTCACACTGGCGGCAGATCTTTGCTTAAGCTGCCGTCGTGCCGAGAGCGCGCGAGGCTGGCCCCAACTGGTCCACCTCACCTCGGCTTAACACTAAGGCAGGAACTCTCACCGCGTCTTTCGCGCCAGCCTCGACAGGATGACGCGGACACAACCTTGGGATCGAAACTCGTTGGTCGGCAGGGCAGGCCGGCGGAAGCTAACGCCCATGTAACAGAAGACACGGAAAGAGGGAGCAAAGGCCAATCTTTCTGCGGTATGTCAATCGTCTAGTACAACATCATGTCGGGGTGTCGGCCGTCTGCAACGCCGCTATCCATCCCTTGTAATTATTCCCAGTTCCCCCAGGAAAGCACACAAAAGGTCCCTGCTTTGTCTCTCATGCAGTAGGCCTGTCATCCCGATCCTGTCCTTCTGCAAACTCCAACGCAAAAAAAGAAAAGAGCCCGTCATTTCATCTCAAACATGCCGTTCTGCTGCTGCACGGTTGCAGCTGCATCAGTCCCAAACTCATACAAGAACCCCGTCGTCGCCCCTCTCCAGTGTTGTTGCCTCACGCCTTCCCTCCCGTGACGTTTATCTCATCATCGTCGTCAATGAAGCCTGTCGGCTTCCAAATCAGCGGAGGCCCTTGCGAGCATGCCACTGGAACTGCGCCGTCCTTCGCCACACAGACTGGTTCTACAGCATCGTGCCGAACGCGTCCTCGTTACTATTGTTGAACGGGATTGGCTTGCGCGGGCTTCCGTCCTCTGTTGTTTTGCGGTGTCGGAAGGTGAAGCCGACGAAGAGACTCTTGCCCATCTCGTCATCGCGATCCGCCATGCTCTCCAACGCCTGCTGCTTGTCGTGGACTTCCTTGTACTTGGCCATGTCGGCTTCGTTGGTGAAGTCATCGAAGTAGCCCGCGTCCGTCTCCGAGTCGAGCTCGGGCACGAAGGGAGCCTTAGTGGTTCGCAGGGTCTCCCAGTCAACCTCCGCAAAGTAGTGATGCGAGTTGATTTCCTTGATGTTCGAGAAACGCTTAGACCGCGAGTTGATGCAGCTGAGTACAGATGTCAGTTCGGAAGAAGCAGAGGGCTTGCAGGCGCCACTTACGTCGTGATGAAGTTCCACGTGCGGTTGCTCAGGAAATAGTTGGGGTCCTCCCAGACAGGTCTCTTGAGCACCTCCCGCCAGTGCTTCAGGTTGCGCCAAGTCTCGTCCGGCGTAGATCCAGCAAAAGGAGGAAAGCCAGTCAAAGCCTCGAAGAGCATGCACCCCAAGCTCCAGTAGTCCACGGTGTAATCGTACTCGTCTCCTCGGAGCACCTCGGGCGCCATGTAGTCAGGCGAGCCAACGATGGACTTGGCGTAGTTCATGTCCTTCGCGCGCATCGTCTGGTATCCCTCTCGTCTCTCGGCGACGGTACGTTGGTCCATGGGCTTTCCAAACGGCACCGACGTCTCCGAGGCCTTCTCCAGGCGGATTCGCATCGATTCGATCTTGGCTGGCGCCAGCATACCGGCAGCAAGGCCAAAATCGGTGAGCTTGACGTGGCCGGTGGAGTCGACGAGGAAGTTCTCCGGCTTCAAATCTCTGTGGATGTAACCCAGCTGGTGCAGGGCATCGACGGAGCAGAACATCTCTGCAATGTAGAAGCGAGCGTGTCGGTTGCTCAGAACACCGGTATTGTTCAGAAGCGTGCGGAAGTCACCTCCAGGAACGTATTCCATGGCGAGATAAATGTTCTTGTCGTCTTGGAAGGAGTACAGCAGCCGGACAAGCCAGTCACTCTTAGCCGTCGTGAGAATATCGCGCTCTGTCAAAACATGTCGGACTTCGTCCAACTTGAACAGCAGCTTCTTGCTCATAACCTTCAGGGCACACACCTCGCGGGTGTCCTTCTTCTGGGCCAGGAAGACTTGGCCATACCCCCCCTGACCGACCTGTGTCAGGATCTGGAAATCGCCGTGGCGAAGTCGGACGCGCCTCTTTCGCAGGTTCGCACGCTCCCTGCCCGCGTATTTCTGCCACATCTGCTTGTACGCCGCCTCATCGGTTTCGGGCGGCGGGGGAACCTCAGCCCTAAAGGAAGCCAAGCGATTCTGGCGGGAGCCGACGTATGTCAGAAGGTCAAAGTAGTAATCGAGGAAGTCTGTTCTTGAAATTAGCATGTGCCGACTGCTGCTGCTTCGTCCAACTTACAGAGCTGTGTCACGTTGACTAGTCGACGGACGTTGGGTCGCTGCAGGATCTCTAGCTCTTCGGGCGTGAGCGCTCTCTGGGTATTGAACTTGTTTCTGGGTGTCACAGGCTTCTCCTTGGCTTGGTACAATTCGTGGCGGGAGACGGCGGCGTGGCTTTGTTGGTAGGGAGAGTCGGTGCCTCCCAGGCGCGAAGCTGGAGGGGTATTCTCCTGGCCGTGGGTCTTCTTCAGCGGGCTGCCAGTTGATGTGACTCCCTTGTGAAGGACGCTGTCTTCAACGTTGGGGCTCGACTCGTTCAGATTGCCCTTTCCCGGCGACAGCGGTGTGTTGATAACACTCAGCGGACGCTCGAGTCTAGGGCGCTCGAGGACGGGAGTGCTGAGCTTGAGCGCGTTGTCGAACGCGTCAGGGAGTTCGTTTGCGCCCGGGGGAATCGTTCTTTTGCTGGGGCTGCCTTGGGGGGTGCTGACGGGGTTGATGAAGCTGTTCCTCGTAGGTGTCTCGGGTCTCGAAGAGGCGTCCTTGGCCCCTCCGGTGAGGAGACTGGACATGAAGGCCGACATGGTTGCGGCGATGTCGAGTGGATGTTTGAAAGGGAAATTGGGAGGAAGGTGCTGTGAAACGGTGTAAATAAAGCGAACCAACGGTCAACAATGTCGTCGGCAGTTGCAGACGACAGAAGCGGGATCGATCAGTTCCGCTGCAGGTATGGATAAAGTTGAGGACGCGATAGAAGATGCTGGCCAACAAGCGAGGCGTGTGTTGTTATCTTCTCCGCCGTGGGGTTGATTTGGATTGGAGTCAAGGGTGAGGGATGGAGTCAGCCCAAGATCTGCCCAAATAGGCTGGCCACTGCACAGTCGATCGCTCCGTTGGTGGGCACTCCTTGTTTTAGGGGGAAACGGGAACAAAGCGGCAAGTGTTATTGGGCAACTGCGGGGTCCCAAGTCAACATTGTCGCAGGGGCAACAATCATTCCCCTGTTGATTCGCTGCGTCACGTGCTCCGATAAGATAGCGATAAGCCCTATCAGAAAGGTGCCGACATCGAAAGCTTCTGGGTTCCAAGTCGCGCCGAGCTTGTTATTTCCAACCAACAACCAACTAACCACGCCGATCACGATGCCGAAAGAACGCAATTTCAACCCAGTGCAGGCCCAACGCAAGGCTGACAAGGCCAAAGCCATCAAAAAAGGTACAATATGTGTTGGATCTGGCGCGATCCGCCTGTCTCTCTCACGCAGCTGACATTCAATCCTAGGCAAGGCCGAAGTCCAGTCGCGACGGAACGAGAAGCTCGCGCGCCGTAACCCCGAACGACTCCAAAAGCAGATCGACGACCTGAAAGCCATCACAGACGGAGGCGGCAAGCTATCACGGCATGAAGAGCAGGTCCTCGAGGGCCTCGAGAAAGAGCTGCGGGCGGTGAAGAAGGCGCGAGAAGCACTTGGCGACAAGGCACCGTCCTTCGGCCGCGGTTTCCACCGCGACGGTGACTCCTCTGGTGTTCTTGGAAAGCGAAGACGAGATAACGATGATGTATCAAGCGAGGAGGACGTACCAGAAGATGTGAAGCGAATCCCAATGCCGCGCGACACGCCTCCGCCGATCCCGAAAGAAGTGCTTGACAAATGGTACGCGAAGAGACGGGCTAGACGACAGGCGGAGCAAGCAGAAAACAGAAAATCGGAGGAGAAGGACGACAAGCCCGAGACGCCAGCACCAGAGCCCAAGACGGTATACGAAGCCAAGCCCATGGTGCGGAACCTGGCGAAGGAGGCAGTGTCAGCCTTTGTGCCGACCGCCGTGCGGATGAAGATGGACAAGGGCAAGGGCCAAGGAGGTTTGATGGAGCCTGAGGAGGCTGATCGCCTCGAGCGAGAAGGCTACCTGAAGAC